>CM018031.1:30809627-31102189 GCA_008638375.1 Nyssa sinensis
AAATTGTGGAGTGCTTTTTCTTTTCATATTCCTTATATCAATAGGCCATTAATAAAAGCTGACTTACCATGTGTTTGAGACCACATTACTTGTCCTTGCAATTGGATAATTATGTATGCATATTTTTCTGGGTGGCAGGTTTATGGAAACAATATGGAGATCCAAGCCCTGTCTGAAATGTATAATCGGCCTATCCATATCTATTCCTATAGCACAGGTACTTGCTTTATTTAGGTCATAGATGATTGCGACTCCTGTTAAGAAAAATTTTCCTTTTCACCATACAATTTATGAGTGCAGAACCTATCAACATATTTCACAGAAGCTATGACACTGACACACCTCCCGTACGACTAAGTTATCATCATGGCAACCATTACAACTCACTTGTTGATCCGCGACGGATTGACAATTGGTGCAGGACTCGGATTTAGCTGTCTGCAAGGGGTGAGTCCCAATTATTGGCTGTGTCTTGGTTTACTGTTATCTTTACATGGTAATGGAATTCCAAGGGTGAATTGAGTCGACAAGGTTGAAATTTTACTCTTGGGGGTGTGCAGCTCCTCCATTCACATCTCCAAATGTGATGGGGATACTTCACGATACCAAAAAAGAAAAAAAGAAGAAAAATCCGGGTTATTGTTATTTTTATTTTTGGGGGGCCATGGAGGCCATATGGGAAACATTTAGTTAAGGAATAATTTAAAGTCTGAATATGATCTCCAGTCCGGCTAGGCATGAACATGAACATAATTACGATTTTTTTTTTTTTGACAAGTATTAAAATAATTATGGTTATTTTCCCCTTCTTTTTGCTTTATTGGAAAAGAAATGGTAAAAAAAGCAGCAAAGGACCTTCATTAAATTCTTTTCAAAAAACTTCACTTTTTTGATAAGTCAAAAAACACGACTGTCTTAGTTAAATTAATTTAGTTATTATTAATATTGTATCAGCCATTATCATTCTCTGCACCTACTTAAAAAGGGGGGAGGGGGGGGGGGAATAGAAAAATAAAAAATAAAATATCATCCTCCCTGCCTGATCGTGGATTCACAACAAAATGTTTGTGGTTTAATCTACAGAGAAATGTTGATAAGGATCAAGTCAAGGCTGCTATTAAAGCTCAACAAGACCAACAGATTGATAATGTAAGTATCGTTATAATTGGGAGCATGATCTGCTTGGATTTATGGCTTAACAAGTTCTCAAAGTAATGTTAGAAATTATTTGCCAAAGAAAATGATAATTTGTTCCAAACATTTTCTGATGACAGGCACTTCTGGCTGAGGGACGATTTTATTCGGATCTTGAGCTTACTGAGAAGGAAATTGAACGGATGGTGATGGAGGCTTCTCGGGCCGAGTATCTTGCCAATGATAAGTTTAAGCAGCAACTTGGTCGGAGAGAATCTTCTACTTCTGGTGCTGAACCATCTTCTTCTGGAGCTAGTGAGTTCACTCTTCTTTCATTCAGTATCACTATCTGGCCCTAGCACATGATGTTAAATTTAACTGCTTTGAATTTGTCTAAGTATGCAAATGGGTTTGGTTCTCCCTCTGTTATTTTATTTGATATTTGTAGAAGTGGGCATTTGGATACTGGTTCTGAGTAGAAGTTTGAACTAAAAAAACAGGGCCATCAGGGAGTGAAACTAAGGTGGAAGGTGGGAGGGAGCAGGGTTTCCCGGAATCCATCCTTAGTAGCAGCAGCATGCAGATGGTGCTTTCAATGGGGTTCAGTTATCTGCAGGTGATTGAGGCTTACAGCATATTTGGGGACGATGTTGATTCTATGGTTTGTTACCTGGTGGAGACAGGCAGTAGCAGCAGACGGAAAGGCAAGGCAACGGAATAAACAAGCCTCAGAGACAGAACGTGGATGAGGATCATATCTGCTGCTTCTTGCTGACAATTGTAGCTTTGGTGAAACCATTATTATGGAGCAGGAAGCTTCCACATAACTAAACTATGTTAATTTAAATTAATAAGATGGATGTAGTAGTTTATGGTTTACAAAGAGTATAATTAATCGAGAAAGATGGAGCATCTAAACCCTAGTGAGCAGACTTATTGTTTGTCTATTTGAGCTATAGCCTGGTAGTGTAGGGTCTTGGGCCATCTTAACAGAACACTACTAAGATGTGGGGATTCTGCGGGTCAGGAATTGGATGGATATATGTATGTATGTATGTATATATATATATATATATATATATATTTAACCATTATTGCCACAACCCTTGTATTTCTGGTGTCAACATTCCATTACCACTGCCACCGCCTGAAATGCCTGACATTGCTGCCTTTATATCCGTTATTTATATTACTGCCGCTGCCGCCACCACCACATTATAGCAGCATCACCAACTTGAGTGCAATCATCTCCACTGCCATTGCCCCTTCCATTGTTGCTGCCACCAACGTAAACGTCATTATGGTGCCACTTCCATTGTCTTGTATCATTGGATGAACACCAACACCTCTACAAAAAAAATAAAAATAAAAATAAAAAACTATTGTCAAGAGACTTCGGATTGATTATCAAGTTTATGATTTAAATTGATTCTAATTTTAGGAGCGGTGGAATTCAAAATGAACACTCAATTCATAATTTTTAGTTAGTCATATTTTGAATTTTTTTTTTGGGGGGACCAATTCCAATTCCTTGACCAAACACATCTTTTAGAAGCCAACAAATTGGTTGCAAACTACATCCAAATACAACATACTAAATAAAGAAACTGCCTCCCTCCTCCTCTTTCTCCTTTTTCTTCATTTTTCTCTCTCCCTTTATTTTTTTTTTTAAGAGTCAACTTCAAGGCATGCCCTCTATTTCCGCCCCATCAATTTCTCCAATCATTCTTACTATTTGGAAAAGCGGATTATTTTAATTTGATGGACAGAACTTCTCCAAGTATGATTTGATTTTAGTTCCAAAACTGTTGAAAGGGTTTTCAATATATATATATTTACAAGTAAATGTATATATTATTAAAAAGTGCAAAATGAGCACTCCCATGCACAAAAATGAGGAGAACTACACATGAAACTCCTTACAATTAACCTCTCTCAAAAAATCTATAAAATTGAAAAGAGAAATTAGAATATTTCTGAACAGTCCAAAAATGAAACGTGTTCAAAATACTCTTCTTTACAATATAAATAAAATTCTCAAACCCTTCAAAAGTTTGCCTATTTCTTTCAACCAAATCATCACATGACACATAGATGAACCACATTCCATTCATTCCTCCGATGTGTAGTTGGGACATGTTGACTTCTAAAAATACATAAAATCCATAACCAACTTAGGCATCACGCAAGACACTCCAAAAATAGAACACACCAAAGCCCATAATTTTAATCTACACTAGTTGGCTTCCTAATCCAAGTGGGAAGTTTTTGGTGAGATCCTACTATAGTGTTCTCTATGGAAGTTTTAAAATAGAGAACACTATAGTTTACTTGTAAATATATAAAATCCATAACCAACTAAGGCTCTGTTTGCTTACATTTAACATTTTTAAAAACAGTTTTTTAATTTCAAAATGCGGGATACGCGTTTTAAAATATATATTTTTTTAATTTTTTAAAATTTAAATTGTCATATCCAAATGCATTTTTATAATTTTTGAAAAATTAATTACAAAATTTTGAAATATATTTTAAAATTTTTTTAAAAAATTGTACCTGAATTACTATCCAAATGACGTAAAACAAAAACAAATTTTTAAAAAAATTATACCTGAAATGCAATGGTTCTTTCAAAAGTGTTTTTTTTCTTGAAAGATTATTCTCACTATAAACAATTTAGGATATGTTTTTAGTACAATGAAATGAATTTCAAGAAAAGAATAGAAAAGGGTTTATGATTATAACGAAATGTGAATGGTTATTCTATTTATTTGTTTGGATAAATATCCTAAAATGAATAACATAAAGAAATCAGAAATTTCCAAAATTCATTCTAGCTATCAAATGTGAGGTTACATTCCCTGTAAACCCATATTGTTCCACCATTGAAAGACAAAATTGTTGTTACGCTTTCTTTATATATACACGTGCGTGCATGTATTATCCTCGCTCGATTTGATTACTTTAAGAAATATACATTTTGATGCATTTAATTTATTTATTTTGCAATTAACACAGAATCAAACTGATAAGTTGTTCTAAAAATTTTGAAACTAAAATTGGGATGAATGTCTTCAAAACCAAATCAACCCAACTTTTGGTGTTCAAGAAATCATTTGTGCAACCCTACCATTATGTTTGGATACCGGTAAAATTGTAGGAAAAGGAAAGGAAAATGATAATTGGTTGAATCATTTGGGGGTGGCTTATCACACAATCCAGTAGTTAGATGCAGGGCATTTTGGTGATATTAGTGATGACATCCATCACCCTCTCTACTAAACAGGTGTCCTCATTCCATACACAGCAATAGAAAGGAACTATAGCCGAGACTCGCGACAGCGAGCTCGTCGTGTTTCTTTCCTGATTAAGCAGCAGCTTACGTCTTGCTCTCCTGAGAGCCCCATCAATTCTAGGGTTTCTATTCTTTTTCTTTATCTTTTTCTCGATACATACATACACATACGCATACCTATATACTTTTACATATACATTTATAGAGACAAAAATGTCTCAGAACGGTAAATTAATGCCGAATCTGGACCAAGAGAGCACCAAACTCTTGAACTTAACCGTTCTCCAGCGAATCGATCCCTTTGTCGAAGAGATTCTCATCACTGCCGCTCATGTCACCTTCTACGAATTCAACATCGAGTTTAGCCAATGGGTTCGCCATGTTCCTCAACACGCTCAAGCTCGTTTTATATATGTATATGTGTGTGTGTGTGTGTGTGTGTGTATATATATATATATATATATATTAGCTCTCTGACTGTCCTATTCTTGTCTTTGATTCATTCGTTTGCAGAGTCGCAAGGATGTTGAAGGATCTCTATTTGTCGTTAAGAGGTAAAGATTTGATTTTTGAATAAGGTTTACAAAAGGTTGGGTTTTAAATTGTAATTTTAAGGTTTTGATGTACTTAAGTATTGGTTTTGATGTTCATTCATGACCTTTGTAGCCGGAATTGATCTTTACTGCCTTCCCATTTGTAGTGTAAGACTTACTTGTGCATTTTTTGTGGTTATTTCAGGAATACCCAACCTCGATTCCAGTTTATTGTAATGAACAGGCGAAATACAGGTTAGTACTTAATATTTTGATCTATATTCTTTTATATTATATGGTTCTACTCTTATCCTGAAGGGGCCATTGTTTGGTGCAATGATAAAATGTTTGGGCTCTCAAGCGTTAGAATGTGGGTTTAGTATGAGGCAGGGATCAAAATTTAGTTTCGTTTTGTTTCCATTGAAATGGCCGAAACATTTCTGTTTCTTAATGAACCAAAACGAAACACTAGTGGAATATCAAAATTCACATATTTTCATGAAAACAAATTTGTTTCTATAGAAACATACCGAAACTAGTGAAAAACATACCGAAACAGTAAAAATATTTCTTTGGTATCAACAATACTTTTGGAAGTTGGTAAAAGATAATATCAATTTATTTTTTAAATGGAGAAGATTGAAGACTAAAACCCAAAATTATGAGAAAATATTTCTATTTTTCCTAAAAAATAATAGAAAATAAAAAGTAAAAGTAATGAAAATAAAATATAGATAAATAATTTATTTTAATACTTAGTTACTAATTATAATAGATTTAAATTATTATATTTTTATTTATTATATTATATGTAACTTGTGTTAAATTGTCTAATTCGTGGATATTACACAATATATATTTATTATGTTATGGTTTATAATAATTTTACATATTTTATAGCAAATATATAACAAATTTATATTACATAAACAAATTAGTTCTAAATCTTTTATATTAGTTTTTAATAAGTAAAGAGTTATTTGGTATTAATTACTAATATACGTTACATTTTTTTTTTAATTTCACTCTAGTATCTTCTTGTGTGGATGGACATATACTATAAAACAGTTTTAATTAATTATAATATTTATCTTCACACATTCATATATTTTACTTTATGTTTCCAAGTGTTTTTATACATTTTACTTTTTTTCATCGTTTCCACTATATTTTCGAAACGTTTTCGAAATGTTTCTGTTTTCTAGGTGATCGAAACAACACTACGAAACGAAATTTTGATCCTTGGTCTAAGGTCAGTCATTTTGTACAAATAATGCCAAAAATTAGGTCCATCTCCATACTACGCCTCCCAGCAACCCACATTGATAGGACTAACACTGGGTAATGGCCTTTTTAGTTCTACTCATATGCTGAAGTGTGTTTTTCTTTTTCCCTCTTATTGTCAGGAGATAATCCATACTTTCTTTTGGTAGGTAAGATAGCTATACCTTAGTATGAGCGTTAGATAGGTTTTTTAATTAATCAAGTCATGTTACTTGCGAATGTACAAAACAAAAAAGAGAATGGCTTGAAAAAGTGACATTTGAGCTTAAACTAGAGAATGAGGAGGGCTACCCACCAAAAAGAAGGGAAATATGAGCTGTCAATTGCATTTTTTATTTTTATTTTTATTACTATTCTTCAATAGTTATACATTGAGGAACTTACATTAAAAATAGATTCTACTTTTTGATTTTGTAGTACTCTTGCTGCAGTTGGGCGTTAGTAGGAACTAGATAAGGTCTTTCGATATTTTTTTCTAGCAATATTAATTCTTATTTTGAAATTCAATGTTATTAACTTAGGGCTCATTTGGTAACGTTGCGGTTTTTGTTATTTTGTTATTAACTCAAGCTCGTTTTTGTTTTTATTTTTTTGAAAACGCTTTCTAATTTAGGCTAACAACCGGAAACTAAAAAAAACAGGTTTTCAAAATTTTTGAAAACAGAAATAAAAAAGAAGAGTAACTTGCGCGACTCTCAATTTTACTGAGGTTGGAATATCAACGACTCCCATTACCTACAATAATTTTTCACTTTTTATAACATTTTTACAAAATCTCAATTTTTTTTTCTCTTAACTCTCTAATGCATCTACGCTGCTTGGCCGACTCCCAAGATCGGCGATTCCCAAGACTCTCTCTCTCTCTCTCTCTCTCTAACTCTTTCTCTATGTAACTCTTTTTTGTCTTCCCTGTCTTATCACAACCAAATAGCCCTAGTCCTACATTTTTCCCCTGTAATTCTTTCGCTTTGTAAGTTCCAATTTGCCATTACTCAATTATGAGACTGTCTTCTTGAATGGTCAATCAAATTTACATTTAAAAAGCAGAGCAAGTATCGTAATTCGATGATTTCTAGACCTAAGAGTAAATTGAGTAGGATTGTAGATGACCTCTCGTAACTGTCATAATTTGAAGATAATATACCTTGGGTGATGCTTATTGTTTTCCCAATTGAGAATCTTTAACAATAATCCTTGTTTAAAAGGAAAGGTTTCTCGTAATTATTGATATGCCAGAAAACAGTCATCATGAATTTTACCTTTTGTTTTTGTTTTTATTTTAAAATTTTCATTGTTACTAACGACAGACTAATAATTTTTAACTGCCCAAGTGCTCATAAACTCCAATAAAAATCAAATGCAAAAATCATAAAGTTTACTGGATTTGTACTATGATTAGAGAACATGTGGCTGAATTTTGAGGGCTTCAGGGACCTTGTGGATGGATGGTGGAAAGGTTTTGTTGTGGAGGGCTCTCCTAGCTTCATCTTAGCTAGGAAGCTCAAATTGCTCAAGGTAGACCTCAAAAAATGGAATGAGGAAGTGTATGGCAATGTGCAGATCAGGTTGGAGGAAAAGCTTCAACCTATCCACATCATTGACCTAAAGGAGCAGGGGGTGGGAGTCGGTGTTGAAGAAAAGCTTAGAAGGGAGGAGTTGAAAGGGGAGTTGGCCTTGTTTCTCAAGGCGGAAGAGACCTTGTCGCGCCAAAAGTCTAGAGCACTATGGTTGAAGGGAGGAGATAGGAATACCAAATTTTTTCACAAAATGGCTTTTGCCTATAACCGGAGAAACAAAATCTCAACAATCAAAATTGGTGGGCATACTATTTCAAATCCACAGGAAGTAAGGGATGGTTTTTCTGGTTTTATAGGAACCTCTTCCAAGAGCCTAGTGACTGGAGGTCGGGGGTTGATGATTTGCTTGTTTGCTCTCTAGATTGAGAGGCTTATTTGGGGATTGGAACGACCTTTTGAGGAAGATGAGATTGTAGAGGCCTTAAAACTTTTGTGATGGCGACAAAGCTCCTGGGCCAGATAGTTTTTCTATGGCTTTCTTTAAACATTGTTGGGAGTCTGTGAAGCTGGACGTTGTTGCTTGTTTTAACCACTTTTAACAAATTTGGAACTTTTGGGAAAAGCCTCAATGCTTCGTTCTTAGCTGTGGCCCCAAAGACCGAGGGAGCGAAGAATATTCGTGATTATCATCCAATCAGCCTAGTGGTAAGCATATATAAGTTGTTAGCTAAGGTTCTTTCCATTACGTTGAGGGTTGTTATGGACAAGGTGATCTCCTAGAGTCAAAATGCTTTTGTTAAAGGGAGGCAGGTAGGCAGATACTAGACACAGTCTTGGTGGCTAATGAGTGCTTTGATGTTAGAAGAAAATCTGACCAGCCGGGCTTTATGTGCAAATTGGACATCGAAAAGGCTTTTGATCACGTGAATTGGGACTTCTTGTTGGCTATGCTTCAAAAGATGGGGTTTAGGGAAAGATGGAGAAAGTGGATCAGGACTTGAATCTCAGTGGTCTCCCTATCAGTGTTGGTCAACGGCTCCTCAACGGGTTTCTTCCAGTCTTCTAGGGGACTAAGGCAAGGAGACCCTTTGTCCCTCTTTCTGTTCGTGATTGTGATGAAGGCTTTTAGCGTTATGCTTCATAGGGCCATGATTGGGGGCTCGTTGAAGGGCTTTAAAGTTACAAATGGGAGTGGTGGGGAGGTGGAATTCTCTCACCTCCTCTTCACCAATGATACCATCCTGTTCTGCGATGCCAAGGATAGGCTGTTGTGCTTTATCAGAAACACTCTCATTTGTTTTGAGTAGGGATGGAAATTTGTCCCCGCCCCATTGGAGACCTGTCTCGCCCCTAATGGTGTGGGTATGGGGTGCACATAAACGGGGTTGGGGCGGGGTCAGGGTGGGGCCTTTAAAATCCAGTCGAGTTTGGGGCGGGTTCGGGAGATGGTCACCCCGCCCCATTTATATATTAATTTATTTATTTATTCTTATATACACTATATTTACCAATAAACAACACTATAAAAAATTAGTTTTAAGGTTTTTCATGTCACACATATTTTTTTTCTTGTATTAGTTATTTTGGCAATAAAAATTTAATTTACTTATCAAATAAAAATTTTAACTTACTTAAAAAAAATATATATATATATATATATATATCGAGGTTTGGGGTGGCGCGAGGCCGGGCGGGGTGGGGTGGGGTGGAGAATATAAACGGGGTCGGGGTAGGAGGCGGGGAATATAAACGGGGTCGGGGTTGGGGAAGGGCCACCCTGTCCCAAACCCGCCCCATTGCCATTCCTAGTTTTGAGGCTGTCTTGGATCTTCGGGTAAATCTTGGGAAAAGTGAAATCATTCCGATTGAGACTGTCAGTGAAGTGGACCAGTTGGCCAGCACCCTAAGGTGGGATCTCTTCTTGCCAAATATTTAGGCCTTCCTTTGAGTGCTTTGGCTAGTTCTATAGCCATTTGGGACCCTGTTGTGGAGAAGTTCCAGTCTCGGCTTGCGGGTTGGAAGGGTAATTACCAGTCTAAAGGTAACAAGCTTACTCTGATCAAGAGTACGCTAGCCAATCTGCCCACGTACTACATGTCTTTATTCCCTATTCCGAGATCAGTGGAAAAGAGACTGGAAAGAATCCAAAGAGACTTCTTATGGGGATGAATGGAAGGGGAAAAGAGGATCCACCTAGTGAAGTGGGACAAAATCAAAATCTCAATGAGGGAAGGAGGCTTGGGGGTTAAAAACTTTCTGTTGCTCAACAAGGCTCTGCTAGCTAAGTGGCTATGGCAGTTTGGGGTAGAGTCCTAATGTTTTATGGAGGGAGGTGATCTCAGCCAGTTATGGGGTATGAGAGGTTGAGTTGGTTCCCTAGTGAGTTGTAGGGCCCTGCGGGTTGTGGCATATGGAAGCATATTCAAAAAGGTGTTGTGGCTTTTCAGCACCTGGTAAGGTTTAGGGTGGGGGATGGAATCCGAGTGCGCTTCTGGGATGATCTATGGTTTGGGGAAAGAGCTCTTAAGTTGACTTTTCAGTACCTCTTTAGTCTGGCAAAAAATCAGCGTGCTAAGGTGGCTGAGTATTTGGCAAGGGAAGGCTTGGAGCTGGTTTGGTCTCCTGTGCTCCGCAGGCATTTTTTTGACAAGGAATTAGAAAAGGTGAGTGGGCTATTGAGCCTCCTTCACAAGCAAAAGTTGGCTCAAGGCAAGTATGACAAGATGTAGAGTTTGGATGCCTAAGGTACCTTCTCGGTAAAGTCCTCCTACAACAAGCTAGTGGGGGAGAATAGGGTGCCGTTCCCTTCGAAGGTCATTTGGTAGCCAAGGTGCCCCCTCAAAGGTAGCTTTTTTTGCTTGGGTGGCTTTGTGGGGTTCTATTTTGACCTCTGAGAATCTCCAAAAAAGGGGATTTCATCTTGCTAGCATATGTTATATGTGCAAGTCTCAGCCAGAGATAAGCGATCATTTGCTCAACCATTATGGGATAGCCATGGATATGTGGCATCTCATTATGTCTTTATTCGGGCTTTCCTGGGTCATGCCATGTAATGTTAAGGGAGTGTTACTTTGTTGTGGTAGCATTCCGGGTCAAGAAAGAGATTAGAGGGGTGTGGAGGATGGTGTGTCTGTGCTTAATCTGGAACATTTGGAGGGAATGCAACATTAGGATTTTTGAGGGGGTTGAAACCCCTCCCCCCCCCCCCCCCCCCCTTCTTTTTTTTGTAAAGACATGTTCTTACGCCTTTTGTTTTTTTGTGCCAAGAAGTTTTTTCCTACCAATGTAGGGTCTTTTATTGATTTTCTGGGGTCTCTAAAGCCTTAGTTGTATATTCCTTTTGTAAAGGGTTCGCCCCCCTCAGGCGCTTTTTATATAATTACTTTTTTACCTAGAAAAAAAAGTGATTTTTATCAAAAGTCTAAGTAGTCTTCACTATTATGGGATTTTGGTTTGATTTGACGTTACTTTGATTATCAAACATGTTTTTTGTTTTTTTAAAATAATGTTGTGTTTTTTGTTTTTTGATAACTGGGTATCCGACCCTTCGAGTCGACTAATCTAGGGGACCAATCCCACTGCCCACTAGCGGGGGGCCTGAAGCTGGAGCAGCGCCCCATATGGACTGGTCTTCGAGAAAGTGACATTTGCTAGATTTCGACCTGGCGACCTTGGAGGGGGGCAAGCTTCTTAGTTGTTGTTAACCGCCCACTCGGCCACCCCCCTTGGGGTTATAATGTTGTACCAAACACTTTTTTTGTTCTCTCTTTTATAAAAAATAAACAGAAACTAATTTTTGTTTTTAGAAAATTGGAAACTAAAAATAGGAAATGTTACCATACGCCACCTTAATCTTTTTGACAAGTGTTATTAACTTAATTTTATATCTAGTCATTATGCGTTATTTTCTATATTGGTAGTTTAAGAGGTTAATCCTGAACCGAGAAAAGTTGGCACCTTTTGATACTGGCAAATCCATCTTATGATTTCAATTGGGAAATTTTAAGAATATGTAGTGGGGTTAGTAGTTGATGTTTTGTTTTGGTGATTCGACTAAAAGTTTTGGTGATCTCACTTGGAATGTAAAAGTTAAAGGATTACTTTTGTAATATATTTTGTTTCATGACACAATTCTTCTTTGTGAAGGTTGGTTGGCAGTTTATAAATTGGCACCTTCTGATGGCAAATCCATCTTATGATTTCAATTTAGGAAATTTTGAGAATATGTAGTGGGGTTAGTAATTGATGTTTTGTTTTGGTGATTTGACTAAAAGTTTTGGTGATCTCACTTGGAATGTAAAAGGTAAAGGATTACTTTTGTAACATATTTTGTTTCATGACACAATTCTTCTTTGTGAAGGTTGGTTGGCAGTTTACAAATTATAAGATATTGTTAAAAAATATTGAAGAAAAATATCACTCAATTGATTTTGCAAAAATGAGAACTCCCCTCAAATTGTATTAAGCCAATTTTTTTCTTATAAATTAATTAGAACATTTTTTTTTTGGGGGGCAGAGAAAGGAGCTATATAAAATCTATTTTATTTTAATTTGAATTTAAAAATATCATTGCATTTTTTAAATTTCTCACACCATCCTTCCCACTTTTGATTTAGAGACTTAGAATAGCCTCATTTATGCCTTGATAGTGATTTTATTTTAACTACCAAAAAGAAGTACCTTTCCATATTCTTTCCATGAATCTTGATGACCTTTGACTTCTCTTATATTCATTCACCTCCATTCTTTAGGACTTAATTGTTTGGAATATTTTTTGTTCTTTTCATTCTTTGACTTCTCTTGCCAATTTTGATTAGAGTTAGAATAGCCTCCTTTACTAAGAAGCGCGGACATGGGACATGGATACTACACGACATTTCTAAAAAAAAGTAGGACACAAATATGTTAGGGACATGTTGAATATATATATATGTATATACACATAACATTATTTCAATTAAAATTGACATAAAAATGCATAGATCACAAAAATACTATTAAGACATTAAAATAACAAAGTCATTAAATAAAAATTTAAGAACTTCTTCATTTAGTTATCAACTTTCCTTCAATCACCTCGTAGAAGTCCATCACTTTAGCTTCCTTTTGGAGGGCAATCCGAAATAAGGAAGGGAATCTTTCTTTAAACGGGAGTGCTCCACCCCAACTCTCCTCCCCTCTCCCACTTCCAAACAAATCATCTCGACAAACTCGTCTAGTCGTTTTTGAATTGCCTTCCAAATACCACATTTGTACGGCCCCCTACCTTCTTTAGCGAACCAACTGTTCTCCTATGCCCCATATTTAAACGAGACCACATTTTTCCATAGAACATTGGACTCAACCCCAAACCTCCACAGCCGTTTACCCATCAATGCTTTGTTAAAAGCAAAGATATTCTTTGTTCCCAACCCCCCCATGTTGATAGGCTTGGTGATTCTCTCCCACCTCACCAAATGAAACTTCCTCCCTTCCTTTCTACTCCCTCGTAAGAAGTCCTTTTTCAAGCTTATCCAACCTATGTACATAGAACATGTATATTTATATATATATATGTGTGTGTGTGTGTGTGTGTGTATATATATATATATATAAATAACCAAACAAATACAGAAGAGAAGAAAAGGAGCTAAAAAATCAACGAAAAAAGAAAAAGAAAACCTGTACTAACATGTCTGAAATTTAGAAAAAAAAATTTTGGACACTTTTTTCGCATGTTCGACATGGACACGTCAGCCAAAATAGAGTGGCTCACATATGCCTTGATAGTGATATTATTTTTACTACCAAAAAGAAGTACCTTTCCATAATCTTTCCATGAATCGTGATGACCTTTGACTTCTCTTTTATGCATTCACTTGCATTCTTTACAACTTAATTATTTGGAATATTTTTGTTGTTTTAAACAAAAATCAAAGCTCTCACATCACTTTTTCCCATAATAGCTCCAACTATTCCTAGGACAAAAGCTAAAGTATCCTTGTTTTTTAAAAATAATAGTGTTGTCGAGATATTTATCCTAGAAGAGGGGTAACTAGGGTATTTAGCAAATATTGATAACTTTTACAAACTTTAAAAATGTATGCTGAAAATGCACAAGTATGTAAAAGAGTAGAGAGAGAGAGAGAGAGAGAGAGAGAGAGAGAGAGCAAATATAACGATTTTTACGAGGTTCGGAAAACTTCCTACGTCCTCGACTTAAGCATCCCCACTTGAGTTTTTCCACTATCCTGATCTCTCTACAGGTGGAGGTCAAACCTATACAACAAGAGCTCATCACTCTTTTTCCAGCAAAATATCGCCTTTTGCCTCACAAGGGACCTACCTGCAAATCTCATCACAATGAGAAGATACAAAGTTTGTTTACCAACAAGTACTCTCTTCAAGAGTAGATTGGTGCAATATTTGCTCACTTTCTATAGATAGATCAGGTGTAAGTTCAAAGTATTTAAGATAAGTAGAACTTTTAGATCTAGATTTTCAATAGTTAGATCTAAAGTCAAGAATAGAGATATTAAGTGTAAGCTTGTAAATAGATAGTAATAAATGCTTTAGTGAACCTTTATTTATAGCCCTCAAATAAATACTGGCCGTTGTATTTCAAAATAGAGTTGTTCCCCCCTTTTTTGTATGTTCAAAATTTTAATCTTTGGGTTATACTCCTTGTAGGCTATACATATTTTGTTTCTTCTATACCATATACCTTTCACTTAAAAAAAAAATTTGAATTTGGAAGTGCCAAATCGATGAATTCAGTCGACTGAATCATCAACTAGTTGACTAGATCAAGATTTGGTCAACTAATCAAATCAATTGAATTGTCCAGAGGGTTTGAGGTTCAATTGTTCAAGAACAATCAGTCGATTGGTCTTTAGGATTAGTCGACTGGTTCTGCTGTACACTGTTTTAGTCTTTGAAAAGTAGTCGACTGAATCCTCTTAGAGGTCGACTGTTTGGACAGTAAGTGCAGGCTATTGTCATGAAAAGGTCATTCAATCGACTGGTTCTAGGAACTGATCGACTGATTTGTTCAGTGTAAAAATAAGCCTTAAGAATCAATTGATAGGTTCTTAGAACTGGTCAACTAATTTTGATAGAAAGTGCCTTCTAGTGTATTTTAGGGTTTGTTTTTAGTTGATCATTTTAAATAGTAAGAGCTTACGACCAATGATAAATCTAATCCCAAATCACTCAAAACTCAAAATAAGGAAAATAAAGTCTTCTCTTGACTTGTCTTGATTCCGTAGGCTTGAGTATGTCCATTTGCTTGAATCATCATGAGGGCATTCCATTTGATTTGATTTCAACTTTGAAGTATGCACTTGAGTGGAATACTTTACTTTGATGGACTTTGTCATTTCTTGGTCAACAATTTTCTTTGACCTAAATGACATATTTGCATTGTCACTTGAATAAAACATTAGTCCACATGGACAAGGCCATGTTATCATTAAAATTGTTGAGATGCCCTTGGTTGAAAACACCCTTAAGGGCTAATAGATAGATACCATAAATGTCTTTTATTTCACAATGGACTTAGATCATTGAAATATTTCATGTTTAGCATCAAAATGAATCAATTGATCAAGAATTTCATCTTATGAAATGAGAAAGAGAAGGCCTAAATTTTCATTCCCAGTATGATTGAAGTATCGATTTGTTTTTACTTAACTCAAAGGGACTATAATAACCTCTATAAAGTACACAAATCAGAGACTAAGATAAATAATGTGATATAATCGCGCATCATTTAATATTGCCCTTGGTCTTTGACACATTGCTTCTACAAGTTCAAATGATGCCTTTCATATAATGCCTTCTCAGTCTATTTATTTTAAGGGGTCTTGATATGTTGATATGGCAGATAATTTGGTGGAGAATATCTTGGGAGATTTTGAGTATGAAGTCCAGGTTCCATATCTATTATATCGAAATGCAGCCCAAGAGGTAAATGGTATATGGTTCTACAATGCACATGAATGTGAAGAGGTTGCAAATCTCTTTAGCAGGTACTGCTATTCTCCTACAATTTCAGCTTGTACTAATTATCATTTTTAACTTTCATAATGTCTCATGCATTGTAACCTAATAGAGAAGTTTATGGATATGTTTGTTTAATATCTTCGGTTGACATTGAATTTGTAGTAGACGATGGATAGGAATGGTAATGGGGCCGGGTTCGGGGTTAGTATCCCTTTCCCAACACCGCCCTGTGAAATAAATTTTCCCCTCAAACCCGTTTAAACCCGTGATGCAATGGGGCGGGTCCCCATTGGAGGGACCCATTTAATTATTAAAATTTTATTTATTTATTTATTAAATTTATGGCAATTAGAAAATTTTAAAAAAAGAAACATTCAATAGAGAATTAGAATAATATTGTTTCCTTTTACTTCAATTTGTTTGTTTTTTTTTTTTTTTTGTATTTTGATAAGTACTTCAATGTGGGACTAAAAGATGTCAATACTCTATATTATCATGATACTGGTTAGGTTTTGGTAGTGGTGAAGAGGGCAATTGGGGGTTGAAAGTGATGAGATTGTTATGGGTTGGGATTTTTGAACAGGAGGAAAGGTGTAATTAGTTTTATTAGGGTTTAGGACTCAAAGTCGGAGAGAAAGGAGGGTTGGAATTTGGAAGGAGGGATGATGTTGCAATGAGCCTCTTCTAATATGAGTCAAAAAGGAGTTATGGATTGAGGATTTTGTTTTCTTAGAGGAGAGAAATGATATACTGATATTGTTCATTTAATGACAATTTTTTATAAACATGCCGCCTATAAAAAAAAAAAAAGACAATTTAAAGATTGGGTTATGAAGGAAATTACGTTTTATTTTCAAAAGTTTTGTCACACACTCTTAAGGCTAGTCTACCCCCTGAGGGGTGGTGTTTTAGCATGAAGGGAAGTTTTTTTTTTTTTTAGTAGAGGTACAAGGGGAGCGAATTGTTTGTTTCCTTGTGCACCGGTACTGCCCTTTATGTTTAGTGCTGCATGCTGAAAGATTGGGATGTGAACCACAAGTTGTCGGAGATTGTCACTCATAAGTCTTCTTTGATTTAATTGGTAGGAAAACAAAAGAGTCCTTTAAGATCAAGAGTTAACATTGTTCAATCTTAAAGATGGTTTTCTTAGGACCTTATATTTTTTTGGCATTCCTTTACTTGTGATTTATGAAGGCTCTCTTTCGAAGAAGTTTTAGATTGTTGTTGCTTGCACTGACATGATAAAGGATATTGATGATGGATGGTAGAGCTTTGAGTAAAATAAGGACAATCATAGTCTTCATAGAAACTAATGATTTTCCAATTATGGATGTGTAAGGGATCAAGATCAACAATAAACCACTATGGTGTTACCTTTTTTTTCTCAGTTTTGGATGAATTGACCAAACACTTTCGTGATGAAGTTTTATGGCATATGCTATCCCCTGTGGTATTTGTTTTAATCGATGAAACCACCACAGGTAAATGCTAAACTAGAAGTCTTGGGAGAAACTAGGGAGTCGAGGGTTTTTATGCTAACTAGGCCTAAAATTATATGTTATGTACCTTTAGTACATATAGAAATACAAATGTAGAGGTAATGAAGGTGAGGGCCAAGAGATTCTAAAGAGTGAACATTTTTGTTACCCAGGCTTAGTTATTTTTAGGCAAGGAGACATTGGAATTGAAGTTCCTCAAGAATTAAAACAGGATGGTTTTAGTGGAGTGTTTTTTGTGTATTCTCTGATTGACATGCACTTGTGAAGTCGAAAGGATTTTTTTTTTTAAAACAGTTGCAATATTAAAATGTTGGTTGTTAAGGAAAAATCACTTTTAAAAAATGAGTGTGTGTGGTCGAAATGTGGATTTTGAGCTAGATATATGGCAAGACAATGAAGCATAAAGAATTGGACACTTTTTTAGATGGTAGCACAAATTGGGAGTTAAATGAGGGAAAATTAGCTAAGATCTTTTACCATTGTATAATGGAGACAAATAAATATACCAATAAGGAGAGTGATATGGTCTCTAAATCAAGGGCCAACAAATGGGAAAGGAGAAGACCAACATGGATTGAGAAATTTTTAAACATGTTAGCATGTGGTTTCACCCAAGTGACCGGAGAGTGTAGCGGGGCTGTAGGAGTGAGAACGTAAGTAGGGGCAACAGTGCTAGAGCCTCAATTCTAAAGGAGAGTAGGAGCGCTGATATATACCATATAAAATATATAATAAAAGAATAAATAAAAATTAAATAAATAAATGCAAAGTTAAAAAAATCATTGGGAGTAGAAATACAAATTACTTAAGTATCGTTTGATAATTTTTTTTTTTAAGTACATTCAATTAGAAAAAAAAAAAAGGCAGTGTTGTCAAAGGTGAGCTCCTACTCGCCTAGGGTCCAGGCAAGATGATTTTCAATCTCAGCGCCTTACATGCCAAGTGCCTTAAAAGAGGTGATAGCCTTACTCCGTGTGAAGCAACCAAACGATAGCCTTTTTGATTTTAATGGATTTACAAAAAAAAACGTATTTCATTGTATATCCCTTATGTTTATATTGTTATATGTATTTATTTAATAATTCTCTAAATGGCATATCAGTATAAAAGAACATAGTTGTAGTCTAGATTATATTTATACAAGTATTATTATCAAACATTAGATTAATAAACATTTAGATTATTTAAGTTGTTGAACACGTTCAACATGTAATAAATTATAAGTTGGAATTGACATTGTACTATAACTAGCAAACTACCATCATTTTGCAAATAATATGGGCCTGCCCACAATAAAATCTCTTCCTTCCATCAACATGATTGACCATTTGTATGTGAAGTCTTCCCAACACAAGGATGGTCTTTGAGAATCAGTTTAGAGGTCTATGCGATTGGCTCTAAATAAGATTTGGATGGATAACAAAACTTTGAATATTCATTGAGAAGAAAATACCAAAGCTTTAGAATGGCCACATCACTTAAATACATCATATGTCACCTTTAGATCGAATTGTTTAGTGTTACATTATAATTGTTATAAGATATTATTTAACTTAATGAATCAACTTTTAGTGTCTAATATATATTTTTGATCATTTTTATAAGTTATTGCCTTGCTGCACTTAGGCTAGAGTTTTTTTGTCATCTCGCTTTTCGAACAATGTGAGACCTTAGCATCTTAAGGGTGCCTTTTGCCTTTAATTAGCCACACGGTAAAAAAGTAACTTTTTCGAAGTTGCTTTTTTGCTTAAAAACTATAGGTGGAAAACAAAAGTGTATTTAATAATCATGTTTTAAAATAAAATAAATTAAGCATTACTTCTAATATTTTACTTATTTATGCAAAAGAAAAATACTGAAAAAAAGTGTTATCAAACGGTACTTTAGTTAAATGTCAATATGCATTGCTTGTGCTTTATATGCATATGAAAATTGAAAAAGTACTTTACAAAGATAAAAGACAACATTAACAACACAAAACTAAAAATGGCATGGTGGTTAGTGGACACGACCCCTCTTTATTATTTTCTCTTCATTACCTTCAAGTTACCTTGGATGCATGACACATCATCTATTGTTTAATTGTTTAATAACATATGCATGATGTGGCATTCATCCAAGGTCACCTTGAGGGAAATTGGAGGAAATGTATATTGGGGAGGATCCTGTGGTTAGTCTATGTTGTAGACTAGGCTTAGGTCCATGGTTCAATCCTCTTGGATTTGTATTTTGTCTCAATATGAATTTTGAAGACTAACCACGAGAGGCACCTCTAGTTGATGCTCTAAGATTACCTGTTCCATTGATTTGACTCCACTTTTTCCTTAGAGTAGTGATTCATGCATTGAGAGTGTGTACACCCCTGTTAATAGGTGGATTAAGGTGCCTAGGTTGACTGCAATTATGGCCCTAAATAGGCATAGTAGGAAACGTGATTCATGCAATTGAGATTAAATAGTTGACACAAGGTTTTTTGAGTTGAGTTGTAGGTGTTGTTTGGCATCGACTCTGGGGCTATTGTATTCACCGCATGAACGAGCCTCACCTTTGCTTTACCTTAAAAGTATCTCGACTCATGGAGAAGAAAAAGTGTGTCACAAAATTTGACATATAATGAATTCATCAACTTTTATTTTTGACAATTGAATTCATTAAATATTATTTCTCAATGGATTTCATTTGCAAATGATTTTTGTATGGGGGTAGAATCTTCAAAAAAAATAAGAAAAAGCCTTTTAACTTTACAAAAAAAAGGTGCATATAAAGTCTAAAGTAGTATTGTTAATTGCGATAAGGTGAAGCGAGGATGAGGTGTAGTGCCTCAAAACACTTAAGGCGAGGCGATTATAATAAGGTGTTGCCTAGGCGATCGCCTTCACTAAATCTAAAGGCATTGATGCACGAGCCTCGTTAATTGAAACTTATTTTACTTAGGCTGTCCTCATGTATCTTGTCTTGTTGTTTTAGGATTAAAGGTTTTTTTTTGTCCAGACAATATTTAACCAATATTAAACTAGTCGAAAGGGAGGAAAAAGTTTAGAATGTTCTCCTTGCTTAAAATTTAATTATGTTATGTCATCCTTTAGATTAAATTTTTTAGTATTATATGAGAATTATTGCATAAGATATTGTTTAATTTCGAATGCATGAACCTTTAGTGTATAATATATTTTTTTCATTATTTCTATAATTTAACATCTTCCTTCATTCATGTTAGTGCTTTTTTGTCGCCTCGTTTTTTAGGCAATGTAGGATCCTAGCGCCTTAAAGGCGTCTTTAGCCTTTAACTACACTGGTCTAAAGACAAAATAGCTTCTTATTTGTTTTTTTTTTTTTTCTTACAAAGCCTAAGGTAGGTTAAACATCTTGCACTTATTGATACTCTATTTTCAAAGCCAGGTAGTCTTAGGGTTCAAGATTAATTTTGGAAAACGGAGTTGATTCTAGTGAGAGAAGTGGAAGGGTTTGATAGGTTAGCGGCTATCTCGGGTGTAAAGTGGGAGGCTTTCCAACCACATATTTAGGTCTTCCCCTAGGAGCTTCACTTAGAGCCATAGCGATTTTGATTCAATTATTTAGAGGTCCAACCACTAGTTGGGAGGGTGGAAGTGACAACTTATTTAAGGAGGTCGAATCACTCTTATTAACAGTATCTCTACCAACTTCCTAACTTATTTTATGTCCCTTTTTCCTATCCTGAACTTGGTAATGAAGATGTTGGAAAAGCTTCAAAGATATTTTCTTTGGGTTCATATCGAGGATGAATTCAATTGTCACTTGGTTAAGTGAAAGACAATCAACTTGTGTGGATGGGTGGTGTGTGGGTTAGAGATTTGTGATTTTTTATTCAGGCATTGTGGAAAATATGGTTACGGAGAGAGAGAGAGAGAGAGAGGAGCAGAGTAGCTTGTGGAGGAGAGTGGTGGATGGGAAATTATGGGAGTAAAGGGGCTGGCTGGTGCTCCAAGAAGGTTCAAGCTTCATATAGTCTAGGTTTTGAAGGGTATTCGGAAGGGGTGAAATGAGTTCTCAAAATACATTTGGTTCATGTTTCAAAATGGTCAACGTGTACGGTTTTGGTTGGACCATTGATGTGGTGAAGGCCCATTGTCCCAGCTATTCATTACCGGGCCTAGTAGAATTGTTTCTTGTTCGATAAGTAAAAGTATATATATATATATATATATATATATAACAAAAAGAGTGCTCGAGGAGGGGCGAACCCCATAATTATAAGGGAAAGGCCACAACAATTATGGACTTAAGATCTCCAAAAAATCCACTATTTAGAATTGTGTTTAATCACAAAGCTTTAATAGGGGAATATTGGAGGAGATTAGATAGTGGAGTGGAATGGGATATTTGTTTTCATAGATCGCTTTAGGATTGGGAAGTGGCGAGATAAGGAATTCTATGCTATGACTTTGCATGCAAGGAAAAAGAGGGGTTGGGGAAGGATGTCATGAGGTGGGGTACTTCATCAAAAGGTGTCTTTAAGATGAGACATTATTACAGTGTTTTTTGCGTGGAGATGGTAGGTTGGACTTTCCTTGGAAGGCAATTTGGCACATGAAAGACCTTCCAGAAGTGGCATTCTTTGGGTGGATGGTAGCACTTGGAAAAAATTGACTCTTGATAATCTCTTGAAGAGAAGAAATACTATAGCAAATTGGCATTGTATGTGCAAGAGGGATGGGGAGTTCATTAGTCATCTTTTGTTGCATTGCTTGATCGCAAGAGGTTTGTGTTCACTTTTATTGGCCCTTTTTGGTATAGTTTGGGTGATGCCTAGTATGGATGGGGAGTTTTTGGCTAGCTAGAGAGGTTATAGGTGTAAGGAGGATGATTGGGGATTTTTGGCAGGTGGCACTGCTTTGTCTATGGTGGAATTTATGGTTAGAGAGAAACAAAGGGCCTCTGAAGGGTTGGAAGCTCCGATTTGGGTTCTCAAGTATAGTATTTTGAGCTCATTGTTATTATTATTATTTGGATCCCTGGGGAGCTCCTAATTGTTGGTATATTCTTTTGGAGATGAGTCAATCTCGTGACTATTACCTAATTTACTTTTTTGTTGTGAAATGGATCAATGCCACTACGTCCTCCAATCCACTGATGACTGCATCTCAGAGAGGAATGCGGAGCCCTAGAATTTACATAAGTTCGAGATAGACGATTGACTCTTATTTTGTATTTCATTTTTTCCCCATCCCTATAATGCTGTCCATCCGAAATTTAAGAAAGATCCAATTCAAAGTGGATGAATTTTTGTAAATTGGTTGGGTTTCAATGTGGACCCACTTGGGACATCAAAGAGTCAATTTTAGGTTGTTTTTGGTCTTTTTATTTTTATTTTTTAAATTTACTTTGTTGCTAGTTTAATTTCTTTATTTTTATTTGGGTCAAGTATATTGTTGGTAATATTTAGATTTGTTGGACATGGGTTGGATTTTTTTATTATTTATTTTTTTATAAATACTGGATACGGGTTTTATTTGGGTTTCAGGTCTTATTATGAGTCAAATTGTGATATTAGGTCTTTGTGCATGGTTTTTAAGTAACTCTATATAGATTTTACTATTGAAAATCTTTAAATTGCTAAATATGGAGTCCCAACTCCTATTAAAATTTGGAATTCCTGGAAATCTATATATAGCTATGTAATGCTTTCAATTCAATAAAGTGCATGTTTTTGAGCATTTTTTGCAGCTATTCTGGTCTTACAGGATTGTGTAATGCCTAGCCTGTCCCTTTACTTGTCTTCTACTTTAAATGCGAAGACTGGATCTGTTTGCCCCTTTCATTACCCTTAAAGATCATATTGAACAATCCCAACCTTTTACACCTTCAAATATTTAACTCTAGCACCCTAAAGAACCCCCCAGTTCCTAATTACTGTTCATGGGTACTGTTTATGGCCCCTAAATAATCTTAAGGTTTTTGCCTCCTCTTGTCTTAAAATTACTCCAAATTTTACCCGTGCTCCGCACCCCCATTGCAATTAACCCAAGACCTCTTTTTAATGCTGCCCCAATCAATTTAGTGTCCCAGCTTGTAGGAAAATGTTAATTTGCACTCATCCTACATCACTCTCTTTATTACTTATGTGTAATCTGATTGCAAAAGATTCTGTGAAAGAGAGAGAGAGAGAGAGAGAGAGAGAGAGAGAGAGAGAGAGAGATCATTCATGTAGCTGTGTAATGTGTAATCTGATTGCATTAGAGTTAAGACTCTGTAAAAAGAGAGAGATTTTTTGTGTAGCTGCAGTGTTGCTGGCTGAGTTGTTGGTGGTAGTCATTTGATGTGGTGGTGAAAAGATGGTTAGTGGCAAGATTTATATGTATAGGGTGTTAACTGTGCTGATGCTTTTATAGCAGATCCTCAATAGTGTATCCAATCACAGCAACTATAGAGAGGAAAAGTTTTATAGCTAGATATAGGAAACATAACAGTGAGAAGTTTCTTGATTAATTCTTTGCATCTAAAGTTCTAATGGCTAATTACACCTTGGTGATTAGAGTGGGGATGGTTAAGACTTGAGAAAGTCAGAGGAGAGAAAAAGAGAGATGGGGAAGATGGGGCGGGTGACTGTTTCAGGTCATCCCTCAGCAAGAGGTGTAGTGTTGCTTTTTGTTATATTTGGCTGATGACTTCTGTTAAAGTTTATATTTAATAGGGGGCAAGAGAGGAAAAGCACACTTCCTGTTAATGCCATTTAACAGACAAGTTTTATAGGGCAGGTAAGTGTATTTTTAAAAACCAAAAAGTGAAGTCCCTATAATTAAGCCTCATCTCAGGGAAGGGCTTTGTTGCTTCTCTCTAGTTTGTCTGTGACACCATTTAATGGATGCAATATATATTGGTGTGAGAGCAGCAAATTTTTTTTTTATCAGTAAAAGGTATATATATTCAAAAGTGCCTGAGGGGGGCGAACCTAAAAGTACAAAAAAGAAGCCTTTACAATCTGGAGCTTAAGGATTCCAAAAAATCCACCAAAGAACCTACGTTCATAATGTTGGCTCTTTTGGCCCAAAAGAAAAGCAACCTCAAAAACTTATATTTAAAAACATAGAAATGCAATTGCCTATATAATTATATGCATTATATATGATTATCTTTTTCTCATCTTCGCCGCTTTCATTATGTTTTTTTTTTTCTTTATTTTATTGTCTTTTCTACTTGCAATTATATTCAATCTCTCTATCAAAACAAAATATCTCCTCTACAATGCATGCATGGTTGGTGTCATGGGTGTTGAAGATTTATTTTAAGGTTCTGCATTTATGGATATGGTTGTCACTTGTCCAGTCATGCAGGAGCAGAATTGTTCAAACTATTTAGATTTTTTGTGTTAGAATTTTTATTATTATTATTATTTTTTTTTTGGGGGGGGGGGGGTGTAAATAGTAATCATGCCTTGATCTGAAATCTAACAGCCACGGGATTCATAAGGATGGGTGGTATTTTTCATCCAATTGATCATACCTTTTTCCTCTGTGATGTTTTCTTAGAGTCCTAGAGTTTTAGCTTATCATTTTAAAAATATGAACTATTAGTTCTTGATTGATCCTTTCTGCATCTACTTAGTTTATTAATGTTTTCTTGGCAATAGGGCTTTCTAAATATCCTTTATTGTTTTCTTGATAAGTGGGCTTCTAGATAGCATAGTTAAGCATGTCTGCTTATATTCTTTTCTTCGATGACATTGAAAACTAATATACTACTAATAAATGTGTTTAGAAGTATTTTGATTTGCATAACTATTATATTACTATTTACTTCCATTATTCATGTTTTGTGGGTGAACAGGATACTGAATGCATACTCCAAGGTGCCTCCAAAGTCAAAGGTATCTTCTGCAAAAAGGTAATAATTTGTTCATGTTTTGATAATAAAATTATCTTGTCATTTATTAGTCTTTATGTTTCCTTTATTTTTTTTAAAAAATCTGATTAGACCTTTTATTATTTATAAGGTAACATTTTATATATATATATATATATATATATTTCTTAGCCTATGTATTAGCATGGAATGTTTTTGTACAACTATATTTGATATCCACATACTTTATAACAATCATCACGTTTCAGTGTGAAGAACAACTAGAGATACATAATAGAAAATGTTATACCTTTATAACTGGTGGAACAAATTTAGTACTGTAATGGGATGATCAAATTCATTAAGATCCTTGAGCTGATGCATTCATAACTCATTTGAAAAAAACTCCCAAGGGCTTGTCTTGAGGGGTTGAGGCCTAGTTGCAGCCTACGGCACCACCAATAACAGATATCGTTGCTTTGAAACTATAGTTCCACCCTTCTTGCTGAAACATATAAAATTCAGGTTGTACATGTGGCAAAACCTTAAAGTTTCTGACAGCAAACCTCAAACTAAGTCAAGTTTGAGTTATTAAGAAAGTCAACCAATCACATCCATTTATGATAGATGAGAAAAATGTAGTTGTTGTACTATTTAGCTTTCAGAGTCCTAAGAAGTGAATGATAGTCGCTTTCTTGGTCAGATTTTCAAATTTGATGGAAAGATGTCTTATTCTGCTTATTGTCATTCAGAAAGAATTCTACTGTAATTATTATTTGATTATCTTATAATAGATGCATCTTTTGCAAAATTTTTATTGACCTTTTTTTTTTTTTCAAAATATTTATTCTTCCAAATTAATAATCTATGTTATGTATTTAGTTAGGACATTTCCTAAACGTGCAATATGTTTGAAGGAAAAGCACCCCAGCTCCTGGGGAGCTGTTCTTTCTGCCACTTTATGCTTATATGGTTTGAGGCTCAGATATCCTGGGTTCACACCTCGTGGTGTGGCAGACACTACCTCATTCCACAAGCACTAAAGCTTAAATTATTGCCTAGAGGACATTCCAACCTAATTATAGCCATCCACCAACACGTGCACACACAGTCTAACCTCCTACAAATGATTTAAGTTAAGTAACACGGATATGGACACGGATACGATACAACACAAATACGTAGACACATTATTTCTCAAAAAAGTAGGACACGAACACGTTGAATATATAAATTTTTTATATGACCATATAATAAAAACTTAATGTTATTTCAATTAAAATTGTCATAAAAATATACAAATCACAAAAATATTATTAAGACATTAAAATAACAAAGTCATTAAATAAAAATTAAAGAAATTCTTCATTTAATCATTAACATTCATAATTCAAGTTCCAAAACAAATTTACCAAGTATTACATAAAACATATATGTATGTGTGTGTGGGGGTGTGTGTGTACATATAACCAAAAAAAAAAACTGACATATAACCAAAACAAAAAACTGAGAAGAGGAGAACTAGAGGAAAAAAAATTCCAAAAAAGGAGGGAAAAAAATAGAAAACCTGTTCGAAATTCTGAAAAAATAAGAAAATGGATACTTTTTTGTGTTCGGGACCGGACCTGAGAGTGTCGGTGTCTGACACATGTTCGATGTGGACATGTGGGCCAAAATAGACTATTCGTGCTTCATAGGATTTAAGAAAAAGACTTGAAAAAAAAAGGTTAAAATTACCATTGAACAAAAAAATAAAAAAGTTCACTTCATGCTTGGAATTGGTATGTAGCATGGATACCACAATTCGCTCCTCTCCTAGCGAATTGCGTATTGGGATCGCACGATCCAAAACATAGATCATTAACAATTTGGAACACAAGATTTAGCGTTGTAATATAAAATATCAAAAGTCCCAAAAAAATTATGCCAAATACACACACATCATTGGAATTTTATTTTATAATGGCTTGGAGTCGTTGAAATATTTTTGGTGTTTATATATACATACCAATATTCTTATAAATACAATCAAAAAGCATATCACATTCCAAATAAACATATTTCGTTCCAACAAAGCGATCCAAAGAAACTTACCCCTAACGTATCATGTTCTATAACAAGTGACAATCTACGTTCTCGTTCCCGTTCCCGTTCCCGTTCCCGTTTCCCGTACCGTAACGATCCACGTTCCAGGTAACATTGTGTAGTCTACAAGTTTAATATCCCAAAGAATCAAAAAGTCCTATTGACAATTGTTCTATTTGTTGGCAGAGAAGTGGTTCCTAAGAATAGTTTCCACATACTTCATAATATTAGATTTTCTTAAGCACATATGATCATTTTTTTTTTTGATAAGTATTCATGTATTAAAGGAAGTGGTTTATATATAGTTTACTTATAAAAGAAAATCCAAATATCATGTTTGCTTAGAGCATAAAAAGTGAAAGGATTTTGATCACTAGATGTTTATCCTAATATCTTGACATCTAAAGCACTGAATAAGATTGGATGGGACATACTCAGCTCAACAAAGCCTTATCCCAATTATTTGGGGTCAGCTACATGAATTCCATCTCGCCATTGTTTTCTATTTAAGGCCATTCTTTCCGTTAAACCACCAATTACCATATATTTTTTAACTGATTTTATTAAAGTTAATTTTGGCCTCCCTCGCCTCCTAGCATGACCCTCAATATTAACCATGTCGCTATTCCTTATTGTTACATTTATTGGTCTTACGTTTTACATGACCATACCACCTTAGCTGATGTCCTTTGATCTTCTCTCTTATAAGTGCACTCACGAATATGTTCATTCGTAATTCTATCATTTCTTGTCTTATGCACATCCATCTTACATTCTCATTTCAACTACAGTGATCATATTAACATGTTTCCTAACTGTCCATATTCTATTCCATATTACATGGCTGACCTAATAGCTGTTCTTTAAAATTTAACTTTCAATTTTAAAGGTATACGCCGATTACATAATATCCTAAATGCACTTCTCCACTTAACCTATGTTCCACTTAACCCATGTTGCTTTAATTCTTATGAGTAATATCATCTCTAATTTTTCCCTCTTGATGAATAAATAAACCTAGATAACGAAAATTTTCACTTCTTATTAACTCTTGATTTTCAATTTGTACTACATCCCCATTTGTATTACTTGTTTTACTAAAATTACACTCAAGATATTTAATTTTTGTCCTATTTATCTTGAATCCTTTTTATTCTAAATTTTTTCTCCAAATCTCTAATTTATCATTTATTCATTTTTTAGTTTCATCAATTAAGACAATATCATCAGCAAAAAACATGCACCATGGAACGTCAACCTGTATATGCCTAGTCAGTCAAATTATATATCTAGATATATAGTATGCATGCATGCATGTATGTATTTTTATAAATATTTGATACATACAGGTGAATATTGGTATTCCATAGTGTATTTCAAGAGTAAGGTATTGGATACCGGTGATAGTAATGGATCTCTTGTTGTTGTGGTGTGGTTGTTGGAAGTTTAGAGATGGCAAGCATGTGTGGCTCATTGCTCCACTTTGGCTTATGTGGTGTTTGTGGAATGAGTGGAATCAACGAACTTTTTGATGGGGTTGAACAGTCTTTATTTGTGGGTATTAGATAGACCACCCGATGGTAGATCTATTTAGAAATAAAGCCTCTTTCTTAAATATCTATATCCCATCTAGTCTCCATATTTTGTTTGTTTGGATTTCTCTTTACACTACCCAACAAGGTCATTTTTACTACAAATTTTCATAATAGCATATAACTTTTAGTATTTGACTTCAATTTCATGCTAGTCATCAATCCTTGCACTAGTGTGATGCACGTGCAATCATGCCCTGGTACATGTGCTGTCAAAACGTGTATCGGAAGTTGTATCGTTTATTAAAAAATGCATACTGTAGATACGTGTACTTTTAAAAAAATATATTTATAAATATATAATATATATATATATATATATATGAATGTAAACAATGTTTCAAATGATATAAATAACATTTCAATTTATTTTGTCATACAAATTAGATATATAAATTATTATTATTATTTATCTAACAATTAAAAATTAAAGTGGTACCAAGCATAATGGTCTCGTTTTTCAAGTATATTATATCATGTTATATATAGTGTTATATATACAATGTATAAAATAAAAAAAATTATATTATAACTCATTTGTAAAAAACCAACTTAAATTTCATGTAAAGATTTATAAATACTACGAATTTGAAACTAAAATTAAATAATCCATCCAATATATTTCATTAAGACAATTTCTAAAATTATTCATTTTTATAATTCATCCCATTTCATCTTAATATCTAATTTCAGTGTCATTGATATCATCACCATCATATGTCAATAATTTTTAACTCTCTTTTTCTTCTTTAAATTCTTATATGTGCTCACGCTTTATTTACATCTTCTCAAAATACTTACTTTTCCTTCTTTCTTATTTGAAAAAACATTTCAAGGCTTTACAAAGAGGCAATATAAAACTTAAAAAACAAAAAACGTTTCCTATGTATAATACAAAACAACAGAAAACAGGTTAAAACGACATCATTTAGCCTGATTTCTATATCTCGTGTATTGTGTGTATTGAAACATATCGTAAGATACGGTGCAAAAAGATACAAGTATAAGATAGATATCGTTTTATATCTATATCGAAACGTATCCTAAGATGCGTATTGCGTATCGTAAATTACTAACAACTATGCATGTCCATACAAGGTCTAACTCATCCATATCTGCATCATATTGTGGGCTACGATTATGGACAAGTTGGAGGCTTAAGACTTAAAAAGGTGGAGAAAAGTTATTAGGCTTTGTGGGTGGAAAATGTTCAAAATAGGCTTCGGCTTGCAAGTGATAAGTCATTCAAATTTGAGGAATTAGAATATCCAAAAGCAGCTTGGACAAGTTATAGGTTTAAAAAATTGAAAGGTAGAGAAAAGTTATTAGGCTATGTGGTTGAAAAAGGTTCAAAAGAGGTTTGGGCTTAAAAGTGTCAAGTCATTGAATATTGAGGTATTAGAATTTCTAAACAGCAGCTATGTTGTATTATTTTATATTTGCTGGGTGTCCTAAGCAGCAGCAACTATTTAAAGTTTTTGATGTCAGGTAAAGGTTCAAGGAGTAGGATAAGGGTTAGGGTTCTTAAAAAGGGTTTTAATTGGAAATATAATGAAAATAAAGGTTTGTTATGGGCTTACTTGGATATAACAGTGCAAATAAGGAGGAGGAAGAAGAAGATTCTAGGAATTGCACCTAGAATCCCTCTGGCTTCACAAATAGGGTCAAGATTACACCAATATAGACCTCTGAATGTTTGCCAGCTATGAAATTTTTTGTTAATTGATCTATATTGAAATAAAAGTATACAAATTACATAGAGGCTGCCAGTTGTATTCTTACTGGATTAAGGCTTCTACAGTGGTGTCCACATGTTTCATCTAAAGGTGGTACTCTGTGTCGTTTTGTGTGGTCTGCAACAAAGGACAAAGTGTTTGATGGTGGATTGTTTGATTTCTCAGGGGTGGATAGTTTCTGATCACTGTTGTATGTATGAAGTGGAGGAATATTGTGGATCATTTGTTTGTTCACGGTTTGGATGCTTGGAAGTGTTGGAACTTAGGCCTTCAATCGTTGTTGGGTATTGTGTGGTTTATGTCAAGACCAATGTTGGAGAGGTTGCTTGGATGGTGGTTTAAGGGGAAAAAAATGGAGGGGGGGGGGGGGGGGGGGGTTTGGAGTAAGATATGGAACGTTGGCCTTTAATGTTTGCTCTGGTGTATTTTGAAGGAACGTGACAGGATTTCGAGAACAAAAAACTTATATTGCTAAGATCACAGGAACTTTTATCCAATGGCTCGTCAATTGGTCCTTTTGATTTGTATTTGTTGTAAGAGGCTCTTTCTTTAATTTTTTTTGTAGTTACTCTTTGATGGAGCCGTAACTAGCAAAACCAACTTAAGCCTACTCAAGGCCACACATTATACTTTCAAATTGCAATTTCTTTAGCCTCTTGAGGACTGCATCATATTTACTGTACAAAGCTAGGATCGAAGTGATTGTCCCTGTCCCAGTATTGCCTGGAGCATATTTTTTATAATGGGGATTTCTCATTATCTCGTGTCTTGCTTAAGAGGTTTTTGATCAAAACATTTACTTGGCTCTCCATTTTTTCTATTAATTTTTTCTTATTTGATGCAACTGTTTTTTTTATAGGTAAATCACACACACACACTTTGCCCCTTGAACCTCCGTTATCGGGAGGTGGAGGAGGTACTAATCAAGCAGGAGCTTGTTGGTTATTTGATGCTATCCCTTGAAACTAGCATTCATTCATCATTACCTGTGCCACGATTTGAATATCGGTTGCTTCCAATTTTCAAAATATTATATTCTATTTATGCTTCACTGCAGTGAGTTTGAAGAACTGGAAGCAGTTCCATCTATGGCAGTAATGGATGGTCCTCTGGAGCCATCTTCTTCTACTACCTCCAACGTCAAAAATGTTCCTGATGATCCTTCCTTCGTGAATTTCTTTAGTGTATGCACTCTTCTTAAACAACATTATTTGAATCTAGTAGCTTTATAATGCTTTTCAATTTCAAACTCTTGATGTGATGCTTTATGTATCTTTAATATGATATGCAGCCATTTTATCCTTCACAAATTCCTTATCATCTCAAGAGATATCTTATTGCTCTACTTAGTTTTAGTCTTACTCTCAAAATTATTCAAGGCCAAGCTATGAAATCACTTCCAGAGTCATTTCATAATTATACTGGTATTTTTAGTCTTTATTCTCAAAATTATTGAAGACGTAGCTCTGATATCACTTCCAGATTTGTTTCAGAAATTAAAATATTAGAACGTGTAAATTTAGTGTTTGGTGCAAAAGAATGAAAGATGTGCCGCTTTTTCTTCTCTCTATTTGTCCTCCTCCTTCCGCTCCCCCTTCCACCTGCCCATTTACCCCCCCGCGCACGCGCAAATGGTTGGGGTTTTTGATGCTGCCGGTATAATGTGTCCTTTTAGTTGGTTGACACTTTTCTCTGATTACTACAAAATTAAGCAAGAGAGAACAATCTCAAATAGCAGTCTAAACTTTGGCTAGCACTATTCAAAACTTTTCCTTTATACACTGTAAAACCGGAAAATCAAGAAGTCAAACTGGTACCCCTAAAAAAATCTAAGTGCTCTCTCCTTTTCCAAAAGGCCATAATTAACACCAAAAAAGTGATTGTGCATTGAAGAAAACCGTCATTTATCAATTTTTCTAGAAAAAAATAAAATAAATTATTAGATATAGAAAATGTAGAATATAGGTTGGGTAAGATAGATCTATGCTTTTCTTGACATCAGAAGCCAAGAGCATTGTAAAGCTAAGGTTTAGTCATAAATTTTGTGGCAAAGAAATGGTAGTTCCAGTGCTCCATTGATTATCCCTCAACCATTGCTTGATGTCTTTCTTGCTTTGTAGAATCCCATGATATCTCTCAGCTTGGGTTTAAGCAATTGATGGAAGCTGTGCTTTTTTTGTACTCTTTCAGCCCTTCTCGGGTTCTTCAATGGGATTCTTCTTTACTTGTACCAAAAAAAAAAAAAACTCTAAGCTTGGGTTATTGAATTGATAGAATCTCTGGATTGAAAATGATGACACCTCTACAAATTGATGTTATTATCACCCCTTCCAATAAATAAATTGATAAAAAGTTGACCTTGATTTCCTAAGGAGCATCCATTTACATTTGATTTGATTTTATTTTATTTCCCTTTGTTTAAGGAGTGGCACCCAAAGTTGTGGAATGCCGCTTCTCGAAGGATTGAGTACAACATTGCATTTCAGTAGCTAGTTGATTAAGACGATAGAACTCAAACATCGACTTGCCCTTGTGGATTGAGTTTTACCAAGTGGTGCTTTAGCATCAGCATATTTTAATTTAATGGAGTTCTTAACTGTAATTAAGTTGAGGTTTGTCAAGATTTATGAAGGAAAAAATCAGCTCCATCAAGGTTGAGGGTTCAGAAGAATTCCCTTTTGGTTTTGGAGGATTTTGAACTTGTTTTGATGATGTTTTTACGGGTTTATTGGGGACTTAGCCCTTCCTCCCCCTTTAATTGATATATAAGGTCTCCATTTCCATTGTGCCTGGGGGCCTGTCTGTGTATGTATGCAGCTCTCTTATAACCTGATGAAGATCCTTCATGTATAATATGGCCAATGAATCTTTATCCAAAGAAATGAAGTTTTGTTGCAAGGTTCTGTATTTTTCAGACTCAAAATTTCCACTGGATATTCTAATTCATATTTTTGAAGAAACTCGTCTCTCTCTCTCTCTCTCTCTCTCTCTCTCTCTATATATATATATATATATATCTGTGAATGATTAACTGTTTGTGCAGATTGTTCTGCACTTGCATGCATCAGTTCTTGAATTCAATTTTATGAAGTCATTATCTTCAACATGTTGACGGGGGCCATAACTCTTAACCTTGATCTGATCATGATTGAATCTTCCATCATATGTTTGCAGGCTGCTATGACCATTAGGAGTGCTTCAAATTCAGCAATGACAGGACAGCCCTACCAGGCCGCTTCCACAATCCCTCTTTCCCATCCACCAAGTGTCGTTCCTCCCACCATACCAACAATCCAGGTACCATCTCCTCCTCTGTCAGCATCTACTCCTTTAATCCCCCTCCTCGATACCCCTGAACCCAACAGCAGTAGCAACCATGCCACTAATCTTGTAAAGCCATCTTCATTTTTTGGTCAACCTCCATCTTCTGCATTGATGATGCCTCCCATCTCTTCATCTACACCTACTGCTCCTCCACTTCATCTTCCTGGGAATCTACAGCGTCCATATGGTGCTCCATTACTTCAACCTTTTCCACCACCCACTCCCCCACCATCTCTTACTCCAACTTCTGTTCCTACTCCAAACTATGGGCCTGTTATTAATAGAGACAAAGTCCGTGATGCACTTCTGATACTTGTTCAGGTATGTATCTTCTGACCTGATTATCATTCACCTGTTGATTATCTTTTTTTTTCCCCTTTTTTTTGTCCACTTTGTTTCGAACATGATTTGCTCACAAAAAGTTGGATAGTTGTGGTTATTGCTAGTTGTAAAACTCAATTTCCTATGCACTGTCATGAAAATGTCTGAAGCTATTTACAAAAGTTGGAATGAAATTATCACTTCTGACAAGATTCTTTGTTGCTGACTTCTCAAAACTGCAATAAATTGTGAAAGTACAGATAAATTTAATCTAATAAAATAACTGCAATAAATTGTGAAAGTACAAATAAATTTAATCTAATAAAATAACTAAAGTTGCCCGAATCTCTTCTCACTTACATCCTATCTTAATAAAATAAATACAAACATCCATCATGAAACAAATTATTGACCAAAAGTACAAATAATTTAATCTTGGAAATTGAAAATGATTATAATTTAAAACTTTTGATAGGTGATGAACAATGTTTTTACAATTTTTTATAGTTAAGCATATTTAATTATGAGAGAATAAATTATTTTATAGCGATAAATCTGAAATGGCACACCGAAATACACTAGTACCCATATGCTCCATTCCAATGGGAAAAAATGGAATGCCTACTGGGACAGATTTCATAGCTATGATCATAGCATGGTGTTAAAAGTGACAGCGAACTCAATTCTTGTCATTACCCCTCCCCTCCCCTCCAGCACTTCAATTGCATTCGAGGTTGACCCTGACTATGAACGTCTGTCAACCAGGGCATTACACAGTATAGAATATACTTGCAATTTTGGTTTAACTTTTCTTCAAGATTGTCGTGAACATCACATCCCCCCCCCCCCCCCCCCCAAAAAAAAAAAAAAATAGATTGTTCATTTCATTTGAGGTTGACCCTGTTCGAATCACTTGGGAAATTCAGGTGGAAAAAAAAGAAGGCGTTAACTACTTTTTCCATAAGCATGAAAGTTTAGAGTTTGGAGGGAGTTGTTTGGCTTCTCTCCTCAGCTTCTACTCAGAATGCAAACTTGGGGAATTCAGCTGATAAAAAAGATTGTTAGTTGACTTTCCCATAAGCATGAAATTTAGAGTTTAGAGGGAGCTGTCTGGCTTCTCTCCTCAGCTTGTACTTGGAATGAAGCTAGAGGCCCAACTCCAGTGTGGACTGGCACGGTGTGGTAGTTCCAAAATAATCCCAACTTATAAATTCTAGAAAGAAGCCTAAAGTGCAGTGCAGCAGCTGGATCTTGCTCAACTAAGGAAATATGCAATGCTCAGAACAGCACCCCAGTTTTGGAATCGTCTTTCAACTTGTCATCTTTTTGGTTTTTTTTTATAGATAAGTCATGCTTGGGGCGGGAGTTGAACCAGGGACCATGGGGATACATCTTGTCATCATTTTCCCATAACCACATCCCTTTATAGATAGTACTCTCTCTCTCTCTCTCTCTCTCTCTCTCTCTCTCTGTGGGAAGTAATAACTCATCCTTTATGGGATTTGATGTGTTTAGACTTGTGACCATTTTATTCATTGATGGAAAGTTGAATAAGTGATTGCTTGTTTCATATAGTCAAGTTCGATCATAATAATCTAAGCGAGCCTACTATATTTGATTGCTATTGCCAGTGAAGGCACATGGTAGCTAGCTAAAGCTAGATTGCAAGGCCTACACATTATGGCTGGGCAATGAACAAACTTTCCTTATGCACCTTTGGTTTACATCTGATTTTTTTTGGATCCATTCATTGGAACTTGGTAGATGAGCAAGCATTTGTCTATCACTTGTGTCATGATATGTGACACTGGATTTATTATCATGCATTAATATGCCCTGCAATTTATGTTTTACACGTAATTTTAATGTTCTACTTTATTTTTTATGCTTATACTCATGCAATTTTCTTAATTCATTGGCTATTTGTTTGTGGAATAGGACAATCAATTCATTGACATGGTTTACCGGGCACTACTAAATGCACACAACTCTTGAGCAATTTGAAGAACCATTGCTACTTGGTGGAATTTCTGTTATATCTTGCCAAAAAATGGGGGGAGGGAGGGGGGGAAGAGGAATTTTTGTCTATTTTGTAGATTTTCACCAACTACAAGTTTGTGTCAAGGCCTGTACAGCGTTTCAATCTTGTAACTGGATTAGATGATGGGAGGATCCTTTTTCTAATATATAATATTTGGTTCTGCTTACTTTGTGATGCTTGAAAATGAAAATTGTATTTAAATGTTGCATATGCTTTATATGAGTTGATATTTTCGTAAGTTGGCTATCGAAAATCAATGATGTTGAGTTGTGTTTTGATTGTTTTACCTGGCATTGTTTTTTTATTTTCTGAACTTGCAATAGACTCTAAAATATGCCTTATTATTCTGCAAGGAGAAATTTTTTTTTTATGGTAGTTATATTAGTACCGTGAAATGTGATTTGGGGGATCAATTATTTCATAGCCCCCAGGCCCCGCCTCCATCTAAATAAGATGAAATCAAGAAATATAAGTTGTAAAATTTTTTTGGAAGAACGCAATGCTCCATTACAATGATGGAGACAGAATTTATGCCTAGTATCACATATGGTACTGTAAACCCTCTTTCCCTTAAAAGGCTTCTTGCAAAAGATAGGAGCCTCTTTGATTTTTCGTCATTTGATCACTAATGATGTTTTTTAGGCAGAAATACCTTTTTTGTTAGCTCTTAAATGCTACTACTACATTGGCAAGTCTCTGGTAATCATCAAAACAACCGAGTCCTATTTTAGTGTACAATGGCCCGCCGATTCAAGGAAAATTCGGTTTGAAGAATACCAGCCCAAAAGAGCGCTCTTGCCACCATCTATGCCCCAGTCCAATCTATCAATTAGTAAGTTGACACATCCTCTTTTTCTAGTAATGGACAATCCTCCCTTGGAAATATATTGTCATGTGTACAAGGCGGCTCATAGAGCTAGGGAAATGCCCATTTACCCCCTAATTTGTTGACATGCTAGATTCAATTCGACCAAAGTGAAAGCACAATTGCCATTTCATATTCAATTGCCAATCCTTTTCTAGTCCAACTACATGAATTTGTTAAACAACAGGCCATAATATCTGATCTTCACAGGTGACGCCCTCTTTTTAATTTTGACAAGGGCACAGGCGCCCGTGGTTTGCTTTGCAGAATATGCCGGCAACAAAATCACATTGCAAAATGTAATATCTCAACAAAATTTCTGGCACAGAGACTCAATCAAGAAACTAAATGAAAACTCGTGATGATGAATTAACCTACAGAAGGAAACCATCATCGAGCTCATCCAAGATGATTTCAGTTTAAGACACATGAATCGATTACAGTGCCAAAATTGCAGAAGGCTTTGGCGATGTATACCCCTGCTTCAACCATCAGTTTAAGACACATGAATCGATTACAGTGCCAAAATTGCAGAAGGCTTTGGCGATGTATACCCTTGCTTCAACCATTAAGCTGTCTTCGCTTTACGAGAGGGAGGACGACGGAATAGACTGATGAGATCATCGAGACCCTGATGAGCAACACCATCAGCATGTTGGTTAGTGAAGGCCACTAACTATATAGCAAATCAATAAATACAACTACTTTTTCTTTCCATGAAGAAAAAAAATTGTGCAAGAGTTTATTAAGATAAGAAATAATACCCTGGTTGTGATAACAAGAAAACTGAAAAGAATTATCAAGTATGATCCCAATACTAGTAGCAAAAGCAAGTCGAATGTCACACTGGCAACCTGCAACAATACATCCAACCTGTTATACCTTTTTACCAACAATATATATTAGAAGTAATCATCACCCTTTTTCAAAAAAATACTTTCAATGATGTGTCGACTATACGGCATTTTACCCTTTCCTCTTTGTTGAGGTGGGGGATGTTGAGGTAGAAAATACATCTAAGTAGAGAAAAATTATGGTCAAGGATCTGCCCACGATGATAATAACCAACATAAGTCATAAAGTATGTTGATCAGAATGATTTGTTCAAAAGAAAATGAGAAGACCAAACAACAGAGGTTGTGTAGATGGAAAACCAAGAGCCTGGTAAGTTTGAACTTTAAACCATGGAGAAATGGGTGCAGAAGTAAAAGCCAAAACGGAAATGTGTAGATCCTCTCCAGGACTTGAACCTTGGATTCAAATCTAAGTATTTACATGACTAAGGAAACAGGAAGAGATTAACTTTCCCCAACAAAATACAGTTTCATTAAAATTCTTCAACCGAGTAAATTTTGAGAATGGCAGGACTCAACATTATGCTGGAATCAGAAAAAACAGGAAAAGAAAAAGAATTGTGGCTGTGAATTGTTATATATATATCCCTGGGAAGGGGGGGTGGAGGGAAAGGGAGTGTGAGTTAGCATTGGCACCTGATAAACGTTAAGCCTGGCACTTGTTGTATCATAGAAAGTGAATATCCCGTCAAGCGATTCATGTTGTAGATTCACATCAACAGTAAAATCCGCTAATTCCTGCCAATAAATAGAAACATTGGTTAAAATTAAACACTCGGGATAAGGAAACAAAGAATATCTGTATAGGGGTGGCATGTTGGTTTCCTTTTAGAGGGTCATTCAAACAAAAATAACAAATGTAAGTTTTCTTCTGCAGTGAAACCTCTCTCATCTCACACACATGCATGCAGATAGGAGTGAGAATAAAATAGGGTGTTACACGCTCTTTTACACCATAATCACCTTAGTAATATAACAATGATGATGATGACTAAACCAATAACAATAAAAACCAACACCAGCAAACATTGAGTATGGATGAATTCTAATCAGATGAAATGAGTGGTTGGAGCCCATGATATCCTCAGTCTGTTATGAGATAAAACACACAGCATGTACTAAACCAAATAATTTAACTGAACAGATCCGACAAAGGTCACAAATTTGTCGCTCCCAAGAAAAAATTGTTGTCGCAGTGATAATTCAGACTCTCTCTCTCTCTCTCTCCCTAGATTTCATTTTTTCTTTCTTATAAGTGAAATTTTATTGAGAAATAAAGGGTAAACCCCATGTGCAAAGCATGGATACACATTCTCTTACACCATAGAAGCACCAAGCCGAGAGAGAGAGAGAGATTTAACAATGCCAAGAACTCCCACTCTCAAAAGTTCCTTCCATTCAATTTTTTTCTAAATAATCCGAACTCCCGGCACACGCAACCAATTAAGCATCTCTGTGGCCGAAGAAGGTAACACCCCTACAATGCATTGTGAAACGTAAAAGAGAATCAAACACATTGAATTCCTTAGTAACCAAGAATAAAGGAGACTCCTCACTCAAAGAGAATAAATCTCAAATTTATAAACAGAAATATATTATTAATAATCTGCATAATAAAGACTGTTTTACATCATATATATATATATATATATATATATATATATAAGCTAAGACTACTACTAATCTGAATAGGAATCTACTAATTCCTTATACTAGTCCTATTACAATTAAGAAATTATAATAATTTTGAAAAAAAAAAAAAAAAAGGAAAAATTTGAAATTAATAAAAATTGGGGTTTTTTGGAAAACTAGAAACCATATCAAACTAGGAAACTATAGTCGCAAGCAGAAGTTAATTCGAACTTTCCTAAACAAACTAATTGCAAAATTAAAAATTACTATAAATGGCAAAAAAGTCAAATCGAAGGCCTAAATGCAACTTGTTCTACATCACCCTACCACCCCAAAAAGAAAGAAAACAGAAATCCAGATCTCCCACACAAAGGGACTACGAATCAATAAGCAGTCAACAACTTCACCGCTTGCATATAATGCACGGATTATGCATTTTCCAACCTCTACTAATCAGATACCCCTTAGTTGTAATCTTATTTTTAGTTGTCATCTACATGATCAAAGCCACTCTTGTAGGACCAAAATTCCCAAATCACCACAAGTGAAAAGCGCTTCTTTGCTAACAACATAATACATAACATCATGTCGCTAGACATCCCACCACAATTGGGCTAACACGCACGTCAATTATAATTATTAGAATGACAATGAGGTCAGGACTTAGCCTCCTTTGATATTATGTTAACAACCAATTTCTCTAAAAAGCTTAAATTGATTCAACAATATATATTAAGCTCTCACACACCCTTCGTTATGTGCAATCCCATATTGCATGTGAAGATGTGAACATATACGAACTGAGGTACTCCCACAAAGAGATACTAAAAAAAGCAGAATGGAGAGAACCATGTCACCAACATTGTTAAGCTATTTGAAAATGGGCCCAACCAAGCTCGAACACCTCACGTGCTACATGGAGAGAAACAAACGCACAGTCAAACTAAATACAGACACGGTACTAATAAATAGAATGAAGGGAGAGACTTCAACCCAAAACCTCCTAAAACTAAGGCTTTATATATATATATATATATATATATATATATATATAGAGAGAGAGAGAGAGAGAGAGAGAGAGAGAGAGATTGTATTGGTAAAGAGATATATACAAATGGGTGCCAAAGGAGGGCACAACTCATGTACAAAAAAAGATAGTAGTATTGAACAAGACAATATACTATCCTTTGCAATTTAGATCATCTATAAAATCTATAAAACGATGTAAAAAGTCCAAAAATTCTACCGGATATCCATAGCCATAAATTATAAGTCTAATATTAGTTTTTAATCCTATGTATCAAAGCTTCCACATCTTCAAAAAACCACATGTTCCGCTCATGTCCATAAAAAATCAATAATTGAGCCAAACATGACCCAAGAAACACCAAAAAGAGTCAAAGGCATGATCCATATCTCCCCAACTACCTCATAATGAAGACAGAGGTGGTTAGTTGATTCTCTCTTTTTCTTGCACATTATAAATCTATTGACAAGTAATTTTACCCTTCTTTTACATATTGTCAATAGTTAAAATAGCTTCACGGGCTACAGTGTATGGAAAAGAAAGAGACTTTTGATGGCACTTAAACCCTCCAAATGTCCTCCCATGGAAAAGGCACATTTTCCTACTCGTAATACCTTGGAGAAAGATTTCACCTTGAATCCTTTAATTCCCAATCCTCCATATTCCTATAAAACTTTGGATCTTAATTTATGAAGCACAAACACTCTATTTTGGCTCACGTATTAGTGTTGGACATGTTTGAGATATGTACGCATTCAGACACGCAAAAAAAAAGTTTAATTTCTTTTTTAATTTTTCTGAATTTTTGACTGACATTCTATTTTGGCTCACATATCAAGCTAGTTGGAGGAGAATGACAGTGGGCAAATATGGTTGGTAATTGGATGCATGGTGCTCCAACATGTAGAAGGGTCTTGTAGCGTAGGTCTTTGGAAGATAATAAGGAAAGGGTTGGAGGATTTTTCTCAGCATATTCGCTTTGACACCAGTGATGGCACTAGAGTGAGATTCTAGATGGATGTGTGGGGCGGTGATATAGCTTTGGAGGAGACTCCCTTGTTTATTCCAATTAGCAACAAATGGCAACTTAGTGGTGGCAGACTATCTTTCCTTTTTGAGGGAGTTGTGGCTTGGGCTCCTTCCTTTAGGAGAAACTTCCATGATTGGGAGATGGAGGAGGTGATGCAACAATTGGAGATTCTTCAGAACTTCAAGCCTAGAGAAGATTGTATTTGCATCAGATGACAACTAAATTTATTTCACAAAATTATTTTCCTTCCTACTAAAGAACATGGTATAATGGCATATATACATGCAAATATATATAACACACAAAAACTGTAAGAGTTCCAATAGAAATTGGCAAAAACTAGGGCCATTTTTCCAAACAGAAGTTGTAAAATGAGGTTACCAAAAGAGGAGAGGTGGAAGCAAAAGCAGGACTAGGAAAAAAGTTTTTGTTTATTTCATGTCCTTGTGTGTCTGTATCCTCTTTTAGCAGATTTCACCATGTCTATCTGTATCAATGTTGAACCCATCCAAGACTATGCCCACGCAACATAGATTCCAACAAGTCAACTTGTGTTTTTTAAACTAAAGAACTTTTTTTAATAAGTACTAGTAGTTTAATTAAAGTGTGTCCAAGGAGAGCAAACCCATAAAAAAACAAAGAGAGACACCTCAAGCAAAAACTAGAGTTTCAGGCACCCAAAAACTACCAAAAAAATAATAATAATCTATCGAAGAAGTATACAGTCCTTTAATCCATACATACAAGATTCTCAAAAAAAAAAGACTTGATCCGCAAGAGGAAAATTCTTCTCCTTAAAAAGCTACACAAGAATTCTTCTCCTCTTCTCCTATTCCTTTCTTTCCAAATACACCAAAATAGGCACAGAGGAGCTACCTCCCAAACCTTCCATGCACTCCTTTTACAACCCCATGTCCAACTCCCAAAGACGTCCACCAGCAACTGAAGCATAATCCAATAGCAACCAAAAAGGGGGAAAAAGAGGCTCCCCATATCCCTAGCCACCAAACAATGCAAAAACAAATGGATCACTGTTTCCCCTGCCTCCTTATATAACATCAACTTATCAATCTAAGACCCCTCCACTTTAAATTATCCACTGTGAGGACTGCATCCCAAGATGAGGCATGCAGTTTTTAGGAGCTAAATGTTTTTGAATGGGAAGTCCTCAACATCATTTTTGGTTAGTACTTTATGATCATGTAAGTAATAATCATGTTACATCATATTATGTGCAACTCAAGACTTCCAGCAATAATCTTCAAATAAGCATATGGGCAACTGTCATGAAGCAAATAATAAAAAATAAATTATCATGTTGCATCGTATTATGTAAAATCAAGACATCCAGTAATAATCTTCAAATAAGCATATGCGCCACTGCCATGAAGCAAATAATAGAGAACAAATAATCATGTTACATCGTATTATGTGAAACTCAAAACTTCCAGCAATAATCTTCAAATAAGCATATGTGCTACTGCCATGAATCAAAAAAAGAAAAAGAAAAAAGAAAATAAATCCATCAAGTATACAGCATGTGAGAAGTATATAAAATTATGAAACCTCTTTCAACGCCATTATGAATGGGTCATTCTTTGATAGAAATGGTGCGACTCGAGGTGTCCGTGACAAAAGATCAATCCATGATGTTATGTAAGATGGATTGATGGCCAAACTACTATCATCTGCAAATATTTTGATGTTCTTTCCATGGTGGCTGTAGATATGCCTCTGTGCATAAAAGAGGAAAAAACATCATTAGAGAATTGAAAATCTTCAAATACAATATAAAATTCAAAACTATTTTAGCTGTAAAATTCAAATCTACATTCAAGAGAGTATCGACTTCATGTGTGTTAAGAGTCAACAAAAAGTTATGTAGTAGTGCGGCTAGTGCCAGTGAAGGATTCCCAAATATGGGTCCATGCACAAAGCAGTGTTGAATAATTATACATAAATGCATTCATAAATGTGTGCATGCATGCGTACATACATGTATAATCATTATAATAGAGTCCAATACTCATTTTTTGGCAAAATACCAAATTGATGTTAAAATTTTATGCGGTTACCCATCATCCTTGTGCAGCTTTTTATGAAAGATTGGTATATATGCATGAAAAAGAGACAGCATGTGGGCCTTTTGGTTATTAAGCACCATCATAATCTACATAATAATAATGACAGACATTGACAACCATTTTTGTAACCACAATGATAATTCATTTAAATGCCAAGAGGGATTCGATTGATGGGATTTGGTATGATACTTGTGAGATCGATGAGATTGATATTCAAATATTTCTTCTTACAACATATTGATTTGACCCCATACACAGGACCAACACCCAATAGCATGTTGCTGCCAGAAGCAGAACCACGTATTTCTTCTAGAGAATCTGCTAATTGTTTATCCATACATAGCTTGAAAAGGCCTTTTTGAAGTTCGCTCCAAGGCTCATCACAAGGCAAAGCAGTGCTTAAATGTCGCAAGGCCTTTAAAATTAGCCAAGGGTGGCATATTTTTCATTTTATGTTCTACTGTTCCTAATAGGAATTGCTTCAATAAACATATTGATCATCACAATGCTGAATATACCATCTTAACCAAGGCTAATAGGAATTGTTTCAGTGAACATGTATATATCATGGATTCAGTTGCTACCCATCGTAATAAATAAACACATCCATGGACTAAATTTTAGGCTACAGCATAAACACATAGACTACATATATGCACACAGATACTACAGGTATGTATGTGTGTGTGCATCACGCAAGCGCACATAAACTATCACAGAAAACCACAACCAAATTCTAACCCAGAGGATTTATAGAAAATACTTACCGCTAGACTCTCAGCAACTAACTTAACACTCCTAATAATTGCAGCTTCACTCACAAAATGTCTGTTGAGAAAACCAAGCTCTTAGCAAATGGTCATCTGAAATGGATTCAGAGTTCTTGAAATAAGATAAAGAGAGTTTAAGTTCCAATCTTGACCTGCTTTCGAACAGACCTCCAGTGCTTTCTAGCAGTTCAGGTGCAACGGAAAGTTCAGAAAGGGTTGCTGCAGTAACTCTTAGTCTTGAAAATTGTTCATGCTCCCAGGCTACCTACAGCAACTTAACAACTTTAAAACAGCCGAATTCAAATACAGGGGCACAGTGAAAAAGACTACATGCAGTACAGGAAACGTTCTGCAGAATAAAAACAGTGATTAGCTACAAGCATAAAGCAAAATGTAAACACAATAGGTTCACACGCATTAACAGCAAGTGACGTGATAAACTTTCTTCCTTTAGAATTAAGTTGGGCACTTAATAAGCTTGAAAGTGGAACATGATCTGTAATGGAGACAATTACTCTTGTTTAAGAATTAAGGTGATGTTGAATTGTTTCTGGTGGGAATGAATGCACATATGCTTGAATTTGCACAGAAAAAGTAAGGTACTAACTTTATAGTTTAGAGTTAATACTAAAGAAGAGTGCAAAGAACAGAAATTTCTTTTCATATTCTCAAGATCTTTACCATTTTCTGGCTTTATTTAACAAAACTCCCATTTGATGTTCAAGGGTGCTAGTGTTTTTTCCTCTATAGCAGAATTACTTAGATTAAGATGTATAGAAGTCAAGTGGGAGTTCAATGAATGGTATGGTTGAGTATTCCATTTTTTTTTTAAACTCCTCCAGTGAATAAACAGATTAAAGTGGATTTGTAGGCTCAACAGCTTTGAGGATAATGTTTTCTTCATGATGTGAAAATTTCATATATTGTCTACATCTGCTATTCTATTGTCTTTTTCTACCAAGCTGAGGTTTCTGTTTAGATAAAGGCACCACTACCATCATCCCCAATTTTCAAAGTATGATGTATGAAGCTTGATTCTATGTCCTGGCATTGATAGATTTCCCATCAGGCAATACAACCTATTAAATTTCAAAAAAGCAAGTGGCATGTATAACTGAGTTTATCCACAAGTTTCTCCATAAAATAAGGTAATGTCAGTATATCAGTTATCTTGAGCTCACTTTGTCCAAAATTTCTTTCCAAATTAATATAGATAGAGGGGAAAAAAAGGATTTAAAAAAAAAAAAGTCTGCTTAAAATCTCCTGACCTTGGCACAATCCACCATCTATCAGATAAGTACAATTTGAAAATCAAATGCTTCACAAGTTTCTCTAAACGAATAGCACAATAACAGCACATCAAAAAAAATTCTGCAATACCCATATAAACTGCATATGCCAGTTAAAACTTAAGAGACAATAGGAATACATGCAAAGTGCAAACAAGTTTTAAGAGAGATAGAGAGAGAGAAGAACAGGTGCAAATACAAAAAAAAAAAAAAAGTGGTCAGAAGAAACCAATGGAGTGATACTGAAAAGAGATCTAATGCAGTTAACCTAAAAGTGAAAATATTATGTGTGTATCATCTTTTATTCAAATTCGTACTCTAAACTGATTATTCTGATTGTTTAAGTCCATTTGCTAATAGCGACGTTACAGAGAATAAAATTGAAAGAAAAACAAGACCTATTTATCTTATGATTATACGCCAGGACTAGAATGGAGATGGTTCTTGAGTGAACTCAAGCCAAGAAATTTAGAGTATGTTCGCCCAAATCGGGGACAAGTCATTTGATGTTGTTCAAGAGGAGGATGAGTCGGGCGAACTCTTTCAAATCATTGAAAGGGGTCCAGGCATGATTAGAAGGTTATGGGTACTGAGATCGGAACTGGAATGGATCTGCAACACTTTGAAGGCTTTCTCAACAGGAAGAAGAAGGGTTGTGTTTCCGATTGGTGTCCACGGGCGAAACAGAAGCCTCTTCCTGTGGAAATGCTCAAATCAAAGGGGGAATTTCACGAGGCTGGAGGGTCGATCTCAGAAGGGGATTCGCATTATTTTTTTGCCGAAAGAACATGCAAAAGGAGGATGGTCAATATACGCTCAAGCCTTCAGAATGTTAGGTTTAACGAAACAAAGATCTGTCACTAGGCGAAAGGAGTCTTACCTAGATGTTTGCAGAATTGAAGAATGGCCTACGGATCCTGTTATGGTGGAGGAGCATCCAGCTCATGCTCGTGAAGATATCGAGGTACAAATGGGGTCATGCGGCAGCCGTATCAAATTCCTCCGACGATGTTTAATCAGAAGATTCGGTGACTTGAACACTCCAGTCCCCGACAGAAATAAGATCCACAGTTGGACCCTCAAAAATTGAGGGATTCAAGCCGGACTGAGGGTTCTTGATCTGAACAGTGTCTGGTTCCTCTTCGAGCTGTCATCAATGGAGGAGGCTAACAGAATTCTTAAACGCAGGAACTGGTCCTTTGAAGGGTTACCGGTGACTCAGCAACCATGGTCCCCGTCAAGTTGCTATTCGCGACTAGAAGGTTAAGATTTCATATGGCTAAGGATGATGGGTTTACCTGCTTTTTTGTGGAGTAAGGAAGTTTTCCGTGCCATGGGAGATCGGTGTGGCCACTTTGTGACTTTGGACAAAGACACAGCCGAGCGCCGGCATCTGAGGTGGGCAAGGATTTTGGTCAGAAGCCGGCCAGAAGACATCCCCGCATCCTTCAACATCAATTGTGGGGAGTGGTCCTTCTCTATCCCGGTCTGGTCGGAAGTTGGTCCGAAATGTGTCGAAGATGATCCTCGTCGGCCGAAAGTTATAGAGATGACGAGAGGAGCTAGATCTACAGTTCTGGAAGCACACGCGCCGATGGCACGTCCGAGCGTGAGAAATCATTCTGACAGGGAGCCACGTGGCAAACACTGAAGGCTTGTCTCTGATTCTTGCATAGGAAATTTGAATTTCAAATTGTATAAGTTTGAGAGGCGGACAAGGGGCAAGAGGAAGATTGCAGAACGCACTAGAAGAGGGGACTTTGAGGGCTTTGGCCATTTTGATGCAAACTGATATGGGCCGCCTGGATTGGGCCAACACCGAAGGAAACAAGACCACAGAAGAAGCTCAGGTCCGGCTTATGGGAATGGGGCCTTTCCTCCTAGGCAAGCACAAGGGTCGGTCTATTTTGGCCCAAAAGATCGGAGGCTCTAAAGGGTGGACGGGGTAGGCCCATTTAGAAGATGCAGAGCCCAACTCGGGGCGCAATGTCAAGTACTTACCTCCTGGGCCGCTCAAGGGTCGTTCTCCTTCTGCCCAAAAGATTGGAGGTTCTAACGTGTGGATGGGGCCGGCCCACATAGAAGATGTCGAGCCCAGCTTGGGGCGCAATGTCCAGCACAGGATTTCCACTAATCCCTCCTCTTCTTTGACGTTAACTGAACACATCGGACAAAGGACAGCTCCCGCCTTCAGCCACTCACCCAAGAGACCTGGGACAGGAAGGAAAAAAAACAGAGGATGCTCTGTGAAGCAGAATGCGCCAGCAGAGGATAGCTCAGCTTGGCAAGACTCCAACCGAAGTAGTATGATGGACGAACGTGAATTGCTTCAATATCTTGAAAGTAGCTACTGTTCAGATCCCTTTCAACAACATTGGGAAGCAAAGTGCTCCTTTGCTGCAGAAGCTGAACTGACCTCAGTTCAGGGCATGAACCCTCTGTCAGTGGACCAGGCGGGTAAAGTGGTTCTGCGAAGTCAGGTTTTATCGGAGAACCTAGAAGATTATCATCCGTTAGCAGTTGTGTTGCCGACTGAATATTCCAATGGCTCCACCCAGATTCAAGAGGCGTCATCTGCAAACTTCTTATGTCATCAACAGACTCTTAACGGATGAATGGGTGCTCCGAAAAATGGGGAAGGTGAGTAAACTCCTAGGAGTCCCGTGTGCAGGCTTTGAGGACCACCTGTTGGAATTATTTAGAGAAATTGTGGTGTATAATTCTCTGTCAAGACCCTGTTCTAGAATTGCTACCAAGAAAGATAAGGAGGATAAGTCAACAAAAACGATTGGGAAGAGTAATGAAAGAGTTGTCCTGCTTGGTTAATAATAAGGGCAGCAAGGCGATGGAGGTCCTTGTCGACACCGTGAAGGTTTAGTTATCTTGTTCTATGTATTTAAAAATTTTATCCTGGAATGCGAGGGTTTAAATGATCTAGACAAACGATCAGTTATCAAAGGTTTATTACAAGAATGGAGGCCTGCAGCTATCTGCCTTCAAGAAACTAAAATGGGGTGTATTTCGAGAACTTTTGTTCGTTCCATTTGGGGGTCCAAATGGATTAAGTGTGTTGCTCTAAATGCCCAAGGTATAGCAGGAGGTATTTTAGTGGCATGGGACTCCCGGTTGGTCAATTGTATTGAGCACAGAGTGGGCAAGTTCTCCATCTCCTACAAGTTTAGCTTGGTTTCCAACTCCTTCGTGTGGGGTTTTTGTGGTGTCTACGGGCCAAGTGGTTGATGATGTTCGGGTTTTATTTTGGGATGAGCTGCAGTCGTCGCTTTCCCCTTGGCAAGTCCCTTGGTGTATAGGGGGGGACTTCAATGTTGTTCGGAACCCGGATGAGAGACTGGGGGTGGCAGGCTAACCTCGACTATGAGGAGCTTCAACAAGTTCATAAATTTCCAAAGCCTAGTGGATTTCCATTTGGAGGGAGGGAGGTTCACTTGGTCCAGAGGAGGTCACCAGGTCCAGAGGAGGTCACCAGTCTACTATGTCTCGTTTGGACAAATTTCTGGTATCACACAACTGGGAGAAAGTCTTTCCAGGTATCTCCCAAAAGTGTCTTCCGCGGCCTTGTTTTGATCATTACCCCATCATGCTGTATTACGGGAGTTTTAGCGCAGGAAAAAGCCCTTTTAGATTTGAAAACATGTGGCTTGAATCTGAAGGTTTGGTGGAGTTGGTGAGAAACTAGTGATATTCTTATATTATGACTGGGTCTCCAAGTTATCGCATCGCTAGAAAACTGAAGCTTCTCAAAGAAGATCTGAAAAAGTAGAATCATGAGGTCTTTGGTTCAATTCAGGTTAGGAAACAGTCTTTGTTAAATAACCTAATGGAACTGGACACGGAGGATCAATTAGGCTCTCTTTCCGCTGAAAAAAGGGTTGAGATAGAAGGCTTAAAAGGCCAGATTGGGCAGATTCTCAAGATAGAGGAGATCTCTTGAAGGCAGAAATCTAGGGTTGTTTGGCTTAAAGAGGGGGACCGCAACACTAAATTCTTTCACAGAATGGCTTCTTCTCATTATAGGAAGAACAATATCTCCTCTATTATTATTGATGATCAAGTTCTCACTGAGAAAGAACCCATTAGAAAAGGAATTGTTGATTTCTTTTCTAGCCTCTACTCTAAGCCGCACAGTTGGAGACCTGGGGTGGACGATCTTTGCTTGAAAAGACTAAATGGGGATGATACCTCTAATCTGGAGATCCCTTTTTCAGGAAGATAAAGTGGTGAGAGCTTTAGATGCATGCAATGGGGATAAAGCCCAGGTCCTGACAGATTCACTATGGCCTTTTTTAAAAAATGTTGGGGTGTTCTGAAAACGGATATTATGACGGTCTTTGAGGCCTTCCACAGGGAGGGGGGCTTTGAGCGTAGCCTCAATGCCTCTTTCATTGCCCTCATTCCAAAAAAGGAAGGAGCTAGTAGCATCAAGGATTTCTGCCCTATAAGTCTAGTGAGTAGTGTTTACAAGCTGATTGCAAAGGTTCTTTCATTCAGATTGAAGAAGATTATGGGTAGTATCATCTCTTCCAGCCAGCATGCTTTTGTGGAGGGTCGGCAAATTCTGGATGCGGCTCTCACTGCTAATGAATGCATTGACTCTAGGATAAAGCAGAAAAGGAAGGGGCTTGTCTGCAAGCAGGATATTGAGAAGGCTTTTGATCATGTTAGCTGGACTTTCTTGATGGGTATGCTGGCAAAGATGGGTTTTGGGGGCAAATGGAGGAAGTGGATTCAGTCATGTATATCCACAATCTCCTTTTCGGTCTTCGTTAATGGCTCCCCTGCAGGTTTCTTCCGTTCTTCTAGAGGCTTAAGATAGGGAGATCTCCTATCCCCCTTTCTCTTCGTGATAACTATGGAGACCTTGAGTCGCTTTTTGTTCCGAGTGGAGGAGGTTGGTCTCATCAAAGGTTTTCAGGTGGGGGACAGAAGGGGCGGTGATGTTGCTATTTCCCATCTTTTGTTTGCTGATGACACCATCATTTTCTGTGACCTTACAGTCCGTCAGCTTCGTTTTGTCCGGTGCATTCTTGTGTGCTTTGAAGCTGTGTCAGGTCTGCGGATCAATCTCGCAAAAAGCAGCATTACTCCGGTTGGGCTGATTCAACAGTTGGACTTGTTAGCCAACACATTAGGTTGCACAGTGGGCAGCTTTCCCTCGGTTTATCTGGGTCTTCCGTTGGGTGCTCCTTCACGTTCCATTCAGGTATGGAACTCTGTGGTTGGAAGGCTTCTTAGCAAGCTGTCAGGATGGAAGGCCCAGCTCCTGTCTAAGGGAGGCAGGCTCACCCTTGTCAAAAGCACCCTGGCCAATCTCTCCACCCATTTCATGTCCCTTTTCCCTATTCCGAATTCAGTTAGCAGAAGGCTTGAGAAGATTCAGAGGGACTTCTTATGGGGCCATGAAGGGGAGAGCAGGAAGATTCATTTAGTTGTTTGGGATAAAATCAAGAAGTCGGCGTCTCACGGGGGTTTAGGTGTGAAAGATTTGAGTATTTTCAATATAGCCCTCTTAGGGAAATAGTTGTAGAGATAGGTGAAAGGAATGGGGAGCTTTGGAGGGAGATCATTGTTGCTAAATATAGGTGTGATTATGGAGGTTGGTGCTCAGGCAGTGCAGAGGGGCCAAGGGGATGTGGTCCTTGGGGTTTCATCAGAGACAATTGGAGGATTTTCATGGAAAGATGTCGTTTTGTTCTTGGAAATGGTGGTAGGGTGAAATTCTAGGACGATGTCTGGACTGGGGACGAGTCGTTGAGGGCGAAATTTTCGAGGTTATACAGTCTGGCTAGCAATAAAGCGGCTTGGGCTAATGAATGTTTGGAGAAAGTTGGGAACAAACTTATCTGGACTTCCTGCTTTAGGAGAGATTTTTTGGATTGGGAACTTGAAAGAGGTGGGCTCTTTCCTTGGTTACCTCAACAATTTCTAGGCTATGGAAGATAGGGAGGATAAGAGAGATCGGAGGCCAGATAAAAATCTTTTTCTGTACAATCCTTCTATAAAAGCATGTTTGATTCGGATAGCTCTCCCTTTCCTTGGAAGGTCATTTGGCATTCAAAAGTCCCCCCCTAAAGCTTCTTTCTTTGCTTGGAAAGCTTCTTGGAAAGCTATATTAACGGACAATTTGAAGAAAATAGGCTTTCTTTTGGCTAGCAGATACTACTTTTGTAAGAATGAGGAGGAAAGGGTGGATCATGTGCTCATGCACTGTCATGTTTCGTGGAGCTACTGGAATATTTTGCTCTGTTTGGTTTCCCATGGGTTATGTCAGGCTCAGTAAAAACCTTCTGTTGGCTTGGGAAGGATGCAATCTCCCAAGTGAGATTAAGAGAGTTTGGAGACTAGCCCCATTTTGTCTCTTGTGGTGTATTTGGATTGAAAAGAACAACCATGTCTTTGAAGATTTGAAGCTCTCTACTTCTTTTTTTAAAGACTTTTTTTGCGCTTATTATTCTTTTGGGCCAAAGAGGCTTTCCCTATAAATGTCTCTTCTTTTGTAGATTTTTTGAGTTCTCTAAAACAGATGTAAGCTTTTGGGGCTTTTGCACTTGATGCCCTTCTTGGACACCTTTATATATACAACTCTTACTTATCACAAGAAAAAAAAAAAAAATGATCTTATGATTCAATACAAATATTCCTGTACATGAGCATTAAAGTTAACCCTTGGATTTTTCTTCAAAAAAAAGTAATTGAAAAACAATAAATTTATTATCAGTCCTGATTTTGAAAATTCAAAGTTTCAGGCATATCCACTTACTCGAGGATTAGAAATATTTATTTTCTTGTGCTTAAGACCAACTTTAAGCCCCAATTCCTCTGCTACATTAGAGAAACCCTGCACAATATCTATCCATTAAAACAGAAATCGCTCCAGTGCAGCTTTATACAAATTGGCAATACCTCTCTACAAGTCCTTTATGAAATTTTATTTGCTTACTTCAAAAATTTGCTTTATGTAGGCATTTTCTGGAGGCTTAGACACATGGATCCATAATTCATTCTCCCACGAACCAATACTGTTCAAGCAAATAGCATAATCAATACTCTCACGTAAACGTTGATCGAAACTTTGAAGCCACTGCACAAGGTAAAACAAAAATCAAGCAGATTAAAAGAGATAATAAAAATAAAAAAAGGTAAACAGAAATGAATAGTTTAGTTCATCAGAGAAGTTAAGAACCTTATGAGTTCCATTGTAGTTATAAGGTCCACCAGATGTTAGCCCAAAAAGTAAATTGTACCTTCCTGTTGTCTTAGGATTTGAATATAGAATTGAGAATAACCTAGCTATTTCCAGAAGTGCCACAACACCACTTCCATTACTATCACTTCCCACTGATAAAGCCTAGACATATTTTAAAATTAGAAAAAATATCAGCCCTTACATAAATTATAGAAATTAGTTCAACTAATAAAAAATAATTAAGTCAGATACCGGTGCAGCCCCAAATGTGTCGTATGATGCCACTATGGCAATTGTTGGGAGTTGATTGGAGTCTCCATCTGCTTTCAGTCCTGGCAACCATCCCTGTTATCACCAGAAAAATTGTTATACTTGTAAACAATTCAAGCAAGAATAAGCAGCATAAGTAGGATCTGCATTAATAGAAGATAAGTTGCAGTGACCAGAAACTATGCCGTGTGTGTGAAAATGTAGCAAAACTAGAAGGCATATGGTCAAGATTTATCATCAACACGTGCATAGCAAATATATAACCCAATGCAAGAACTTTACAATTACTCCAATGTAAGATGGGAAGAAATAAATATGGTGTGAGAAAACATCATCTTTAATTCATTCATTACACAATCTCAAGGATTAGCTAATGTTCTAAAATCAAAAATGATTTTAACTTTCCCATAACACATTTCTTAAGTGGTTTGCCAGAATTCTGTGCGTATGTCTTCTTAAACTTATTTTCCAAAAGTCTAGGTAACAGGCTTGTTAAATTAAATGTCACTCAAGAAATTGAGAGAGAGAGAGAGAGAGGAACGGTATGAACACATTAGCAGCACTAGAGAAATATCAAATTAAGTAGTACTCACAAGCCATCTAAGGTTCCAAAAGAAACTTCTTTTTCAAAAGATAAACTTATTTTAACAAATCAAGACTTCCAAGTGACAAAAGAAAATCCTGAATTTAAAAAAATAAATAAAAACAAAAAAAAAAATCATATTGTTTAGATGAATAAAAGAATGACATGCCTCGACAAAAGCAAAGAAGTATGTTACAATTTCAAAGGCATATTACATACGTAGACAGCATTATTTCCATTAACAAAGAGGAAAAGGAATGAAATATAAAGATAACTGCGGAAGCAAAGAATTTTCATGTCCACTTTAAGGTAATTCAATAGTATCAATCACAATTGTTTCCTCACACTAACATAAGCATTTCAATATGATTCTAATTATTTATAATAAAAAGGAAAAAGTTGAACAGGGACCTGAATATTTATCATGGTGGGAGATATAAGTTTCTTAGGTTCTGGTGCTGAGACAACAAGCTTGTATCTGAAATATTCCAAAAGCAAAGATGTGATGAGAGAAGCCCATTGATAAAACGACACTATTGCCTTATCAACTTCTCAAAATAACATCCAACTAGGAGAAACACACAAGTATATTGAGATAGAGAACACGAAGAATGAGTTAAAACCTGTCTGTATTATGCTAACTATGGGAGTAATACAAGTATACTGATGGAAAAGACAGAGAATGAGTTAGAATCTATGTACATAGTGCTAATAATATGTTGATACAGATGAAGTCATAAAAAAATCATTTTTATTTCAAAAGCATATAAAATCAGCTACAAAGGAAAAAATAAACAACTGTAAAAGGAGAAACTCTAAATTGATGGAAAAGCAATAACTGTTCGTGCCATAAACACAAGCCAGATAAAAGGTAGTGCCCTTTCCTGGTTTTTGAACTCTTTAAAACCCATCATAGCAAAGTCAAAGCCCTACCCTAATGCATGTGGCATGAACATTAAAAAGGAATGTAGGGTCTAGATGGCAACAGTGCATGTGAATGGGAGATCATTTGAACACTAGTGACAGTTTTCGACAAAATGGTGAAGCGGTACTTGATTGAGAGTGGAGTCTCGTCAGATTTGGGTTGAGCATGAAGAATTTATGTGGATTTTGTGATATTCTTGAGGCAGCGTTGATGGCATATTGGAGTCGGGGCTTCGTGAGATCTTGTGAGAATGGGGATTGGAGATGGAAGGCTGTTCAGAATAGTGCTTTGGAAGGTCAGTTTGTTTATGCTGGGGTGTCTTCTGCATCAAGTCTGGAGTCTGTTTACATACCAGAGCAATTGTTTGGGGCTGGGTGGTCAGTGGTTGCGACCATTTTACAAAGTATGGGTTCATGTGGAGTAATTTGGAAACTCTGTATTTGGTGCACCTCGAACATTTTTAGATGTTGCTTGAAAAGAAGGATGGCACGAGGACCCTCTTCCCTGTGGTAGATGATGGGACGGTGTCATGGAGATGGTGGATGTGCAAGGGAAGGTAAGGAAATTTCTTGTTGAGTTACGTACTTACTTAAAAACTAATAAACCTCAGTTCCAAGAAATCATATCTTCTACCAAGACATTCACTGAGGAAGCGGAAGCCCTTTTGAAAGAAGCTATTCAGGAACAGATGGAGCGTTTTATACTTCAGGAACAAGCATAAAGAAATTGATTCCTTTTTTTTAATAATAATAATAATAATATCATTCATGTAGAGGTCAATTGGGGTATTTTGAGACGTTTGGTGGGTTGTATTGGGGAGTTGGGTGATTGGGTGCCAGAAAGAGATTCTCTGCAGCGATGGGTGGATCACCGTGGAAGGTTCGGATGGGGATGTGAGTTTCAGAGATGCATGGCTCTCTTTTCTTGTCTGAGTTCCTTTCGGAATGTGAGGCGGGGAGGATTTTGAATGCAAAACACTGGAATTTTGAAGGAAGGCCTCTGTATCTTGACTAGTGGTCACCGGCCGGAACACGTAACAGAGTGCTAAAAGAGTCACGTTGTTTTTGGGTGCGATGTATGGGTTTGCCGATTCATCTTTGGTGTATGGAGGTATTTAAGGTTTTGGGGGATCTTTGTGGAGGTTTTGTGGCAGTCAATGATGACACGCTGAACAGGGTCCACTTCCGATGGGCTCGGATTCAAGTTCGTCTAACTGGTGCTCTGCCATCGTTGTTGATAACGATTGCAATGGGTTCTTGGAGGTATGCCATTCCAATTTGGCTGGAGTCCCTTCCTCCCTCCATGAAAAGTTACAATTGATCATAACCATTACTTAGATGATGTAACTTGAATTTCCCACTCTGATAATAAACCCAGATTGATCAAAATTTAGTGTGTAAATATATGGACATGCATATTCACTAATCAATACACACAAATTTCAAGCATGCTGATTATAATACTCAGAATCTGACAGACATTGTATGACATAAAAATAAAAATAAAAAGCAAAGAAAAATTGTCTAATCATAAAAATCATACTATGCACCACAGCTAAACATCTAGATGATATATAATTTTAGATGATTTCTACTCCACTAATTGAAAGTTTATCAACTAACCCTCCAGTTGTTGCAGTTGCAGGCTGACCGGTAGCATCATTTTTCTTGACATCAGCTAAGACACTATCAATATTGTCATCCTCGAAAGCAAAATACACCGGATACTGTAAGAAGATATAGCATCATTAAAATGACCGCTAAGGTAATATCACAATAAGAAAGAAAAAGGTGGTAAGTGAACAAGTTAAAAGTTAGGAAGTACAACAATCTTATTTGTAAGTTTTATATAAAAAAAGTATCAATTAGTAGGACATGATAAGAAGTCAGTAATACCATGCATTTGGGGGGTTTTGGTCTTTTTTTTTGTATTTTTTTTTTTTTTGGGGGGGAGGGGGGGGTTCTTACACGTTTGTGGCTGTGGAATGGTGTTTAATATAGCCATCCAAGAACTTTTTTCTTTCCCTAAGAGAATTCTGGAGTACAAGGCAAACATTAAATTGACAAGTTCAGTAGAAATATGTGGTGACAAGTAAAATCCACTAGAAGGGCCATATACACACAAGGTATACCGCGATACAAAAAGTACTAATAAAAGCTCGTCTCACCCAAGAACTCAGCAAAAGAACTAATTAGGTAGTTTAAGTCTCTGCCAACAATATATGTCTCAACGAAAAAGAGGGAAGTTCAACTCCTTCATCCTCCTGTTATCTCTCACCAAATATACCACTATGCAAAAAGTACTAACAAAAACTCTTCTCACCCAAGAACTCAGCAAAAGAACTAATTAGGTAGTTTAAGTCTCTGCCAACAATATATATCTCAACAAAAAAGAGGGAAGTTCAACTCCTTCATCCTCCTGTTATTCTCTCACCCTATGAAGCACGGACACTCTATTTTGACTCACGTGTCCATGTCGGACACCGACACTCTCGGACGCTTCCCGGACACGTGTCGGATACTTTAATCATGGATGTTGATGATTAAATGAAGAAATTCTTTAATTTTTAATTAATGAATTTGTTATTTTAATATCTTAGTAATATTTTTGTAATTTGTGTATTTCTATACTAATTTTAATTGCAATAACATTAGATTTTATTATATGGTCATATAAAAAATATAAAAAATTTATATATATTTAACATATCCCTGACGTGTCCGTGTCCTACTTTTTTGAGAAATAACGTGTCTGTGTCATGTCGTATCCGTGTCCCATGTTCGTATCCATGCTTCTTAGCTCTCACCAAATATATCACATAATAATTCCCATATATATCTAAGAACGCACCAGGAGAACTCCAGGCAATCCCAAGCAGGGAAAGGAGCATGTTCCACAGCTCCCTCGCCATCTGACATTGAACTAAAAGATGACTAACCAACTCCTCCACCTATCTACATAAACCCCACCAGTTAGCCATCCAAAAAACTCTCCTCTTTGAATTACTAATGGTAAAAATAGCATCTAAAGCAGTAGCCCCGGGAAAAAAAATCCTTCAAAGGAGCTCTCCTATGCCAAATACTTTTTTCGTGGAAAGTCAGGCATTCATCTTTGGAACAAAACCTCATATAAGGAGCGCACAAAGAAAGTTCCTTACCTGCCCACCCTCCACCTAATAGAGTCTCCTATCTCAACATAAATCACACCCAGAAATAGATCTAACAATGAAGCTACAGATTGCTAGTTCCTAGTCATAGAACGCGCTTGTATATCTTGAGCCCCAAACCGCACCATTCAAGTTGAAGAAGCAAACTCTGCCACCGAAGCATCCTTGTCAACTATAATAAAAAAAGATCAGGGAATCTCTCATTCAAAGGCTGCTCACCACAGCAAGAATCATGCCAATATTTGATTGCCAGCCCATTTCTCACAACAGAATTAACATACGTGGAGAAATCACCCCAACCTTTCATGATACTCTTCCACAAGCCCCTGACGTGAGAAACCCTCACCCCCTCCAACCACCTCAAGAACTCGAATACTTTACTGCCACCACCCTATGCCAAAGGACACCCCTCTGTATGGCAAACCTCCGTATCCATTTCCCAAGAAGAGCTTGATTAAACACATCAAGCCTCTTTATACCTAGATCCCCTTCTTTCAAAAGCAAGCAAACCGTATTTTAGTCCACCAGGTAGAACTTCTTTTCCTTCCAAATCCCTCGAAAATCCCATTACAATTCTAGTCTTCTTACCACTGAAGTTGGAATGGTGAAAAGATACATGAAGTAAGTGGGAAGGCTACATAATATACTTCTAATCAATGTCAATCTATCTCCTTTCAAAAGATATTGTTGCTTCCATCCTACCAACCTCTGGTATATTTCAATAACAGCGCCCTACATGCCCTCACCTTAAAGGACAACCCCAAGGAAAAGACCTAAATAGGATGTGGGAAGTAAGTCAAACCTACACCGCAAATTAACTATCAATCCAACCATATTGTTAACCTACCCAACCGGAATAAGTTCCATTTGGACAAGTTGACTCGAAGACTAGACACAACTTCAAAACACAAAGCACACATCTTAGATATCTCAACTACTACTCATCTGCCCCACGAAAGATAATTCTATCCATAACGAACAACCAGTGTAGTTAAAGGCAAAAGGCAACTTTAAGGCGATAAAGTCACACATTACCCAAAGGAGGAGGCGACAAAAAAGTGATAGCCTGAATGAAGCAAGCCAAGGCAAGGCGCTAACTTATAAAATAATTTAAAAATATATTATATATTAAAGGTTCATTTATTTTAAGGTAAATAATATTTTTTGTAATAATTCTCATGTAATACTATACATAAGTATATTGAAGTAAAATAAGTTTTAGTTAATGAGACTCGCGCCTCAACTCCTTTCATCTTAGTCGAGTCGATCGCCTACGCGATGCCTCATTAAAAGCGCCTTGCCCAGAGTTTGTTGACGCGCTACACCTCATTCTCGGCTCACTTATTGCCTAAGCAAACGCCCGGTCGCCTTTTACAACAGTGCGAACAACAAATGAACCATTCCCCTATTCCTAACCACAAAACCCCCCATCAAGCCCCTTCAACCAACCTTCTTAACATCCTACTTAAGGCCTCCATCACCATTGTAAACAACAAAGAGGAGAGACAATTACCTTGGCATAATCACCCTCCCCCTTGAGCTAGGGAAGAAAACCTCAACATAATCATTAGCCAAGATTGAAAATCAAACTGTCGAAATGTAAGCCACCATCAATCATCTCCATCTCTCCCCCAAATCCCATCCGCTCTAATAAAGAGATCCAAAAACCCTAGTTTATATGATCATAGATCTTCCCAATGTTTAACTTAAACACCACGCCCCTTGCTCCCCATTCTTTTTCCTAAAGTCCACACTTATTGTCATTTGCAAACAAAAAAACATACAAAATTTGTCGTCTCCCCACCCCCAATCATTTTTGAGTGACCAATATGACATCCCTTATTACCTTTTTCAAAATGATAAAACTTTAGAAAATAATTTTGGACACACATCCCTTATTACCCTTTCAATATGATGGAACTTGAGACAATAATTTATGAACACACATACTCCCTAGGCCCCCCACCCCCAAAAAAAAAAAAGCACTGCTAAAAGAAAGCCATGCTGAATCTATTCAGACCCAAAGCTTTATCACCATTGAAGCCTTCAACGTTCCACAAACTCTTCCTTGGTGAATGGTATTTCAAGCCACTCCCATCCAAGTTCCAACCTCAATAATTGAGCTAAATTCCACACCCCCTAACAAAGGTCTCCACTGTACTGTCTTAGATTACAACTGCTCATAAAAAAACATTGCTCAACTCATCTCCATCAATAGTAATCCTCCCAATATGATTATCCCTCCTATGAGCATACGCAACTCTATGAAAAAACTTCGGAATTTTGCCTTCCACCTTAAGCCACAGTGCTCTATATTTCACCTTCCACTCCATACCTTTGCCACCATCACCACACCATATCAATAAAGCCTTCCACCTTGAGCCATATGTTCTCAAATTTGAACGGTCTTATGCCTCTCTAAACCCTTCCACAATCCAACAAGATTGGTCATCAAAACATGGTCAACCAGTTGAGGAAGACAAGCAAGAGCCACGTCCAAAAGCTTCTCCCCTTAGCATGCAGAAATATGAAATCTATCAATTTTGGACATAGAAGGGAACTCCCTCCATTTGACCACATAAATCACCCCCTTCCTACGGTAGATCAAACAAGTCCACCTCATCGAAGAAATTTGTAAATGCCGTCATAGCCCTTGAGGAAATTTAACACCTAGCCTTTCACATGGAAAATAGACAAACATTGAAATGCCTTCCAATACACCAAAGACCACCCCACCTATGCACCACCACCAGTTTTTCCTACAAACCATTCCTAACTCCCATCTGCAATCGAACCATAAACTTTTTTAAATACTCAATGGAATTCATCAAAAACAAAATTCAATTGAGAACAACCCCACGCAAGAAGTCACCCTAGTTAACACCCTAGAATCCAATGTCAAGAGCACCCGCAGTCATAACCACTACTACCAAATGCATCCACTCCATCACCTACCACCCCAAAGGCTCCTCACAAACTCCCTGGAAATTGCCTCCATTTTGGCATCTTGCAAACAAAATACACATGCTTTCCATTCCTCAACATAGCATTGGTCACTAACCTTTTATCAGGCTCATTGAGACCTGATATGATTCTAATCTTCATAGGACCACCAACCCAACCCGCCCCCCATCCTTTCTTACTAGCATATTTCCCCACCTCTTTTTCCCTCTTTGACTCATAATTCACCAAACTAGAAAGCATCTTTTAACTCTCTAGTCCTTTTGAAACAGGAGCTTCTCCCTCTCCTAATTTGATCACCCCAGCCCCTAGGTTGTTCAAGTGCACAAAAGTTGCATGAAATCATCCTCAAAACCCTCCACAAGTACCCAAAGGAACCCGCTCACACCTTTGATCTTCCTAAGCACCCAAGCTGAGAGCTCTCATTTTCATTCAGCATTGGTCAGGTATAAGACATCCCCCTCCATGCCTCTCTGGAGTACACTTAAGTAACCCCCCCCCCCCCAATGGAATGGGTTTGGGGGAGGCTTAAATAAGGACGGGGCGGATTTGGGGAGGAAAACATAACCCGTCACGAGTTTGAGGTCGATGAGCAGTCGCCCTGCCCCAGTTTACTTAAATACTCCTAATGTTTTATATAATTGCAAAAAATATATATACATATAAATACTTATTTTTTGAATTAGGATTTCAAAATCACATTTTTGCCTCACGCTCTCTTCTCTTATCCGACAACCATTGTTGCCTCTCGCCATCTCAGGCCACTGTCGCCACCGCCACACACCACTACTGTAGATCTCTCCATTGCCTATTCGTCTGAGATGTCGTTGTCTTGCTCCATCACCGATCATCTCAATCGATCACTCCCTCTCTAGATTCTAGCTTCTATATCAATCGTTCCACTTTTTGTCAACCCACAAAGTCATCCACAGCTTGATTCTACCAAAAGGTTTCTTTATTGGGGTGAGAGCATTCTCTCTCTCTCTCTCTCTCTCTCTCTCTCTCTCTCTCTCTCTCTCTCTATATATATATATATATATATATATAAGTTTTCTCTGTATACATATATAATCATATATATAATACTCTGATATATGACCATATATATGTAGATCTGATGTAGTATGTGTATTGTGTGTAGATGTAATCTTTGTGTAGATCTAAACTTTAATTTGTATATTTGTACATGTATAAATACAAAAGTCAGTGATTGTGATTTTGTAATTCATAGTTGTTGTTGGAATTCAACCTAAGAATCATTTATTTAATTAATTTATTTTTTATTAGAAATGAATAAACCGACTTTGCAATTGACTGATAAAGTTTTTAAGATGCAGTGATTTTGAAATCAGGGTCGAGTGTAGGCAATGTTAACGGGGCCAGGGTTACTAGACGGGGTGGGGTGGGGTCGGGGACACTAACATAAACAGGGTCAGGGTCGAAGTCGGGGACCCCCCGCCCCAAACCCACCCCGTTGCCATTCCTAACTCCAGCTCCCTATTTAATTCCCCTTCCCATGCAACCAACAATGATTTTGCATTCACCATATGTTCAATTCAGCAACAATTTAACCACATTAAACCACAATCAACTGATTTTAAACCCACTCCCCCAATGACTACCGCCAACAATATACCAAGTACTTTTTTTCTTTTGATAAGTAACAATATAAGGATATGTGAGTACCTTTTTATAAAGTGAGTAACCACAATGAGGTGGGAATAGGACCTTAAAATAGGAGATAATTGTTGAGTAGACTCCATTTACTCACTCACAAGGGTGCAAAAGGAAAGAATTGTGGAAAAATGAAACAAGGAGAATCTTAAGCTATGGTAAATTCAATAGATCACTCGATATATTAAAGTTGTTGTAACAAATCAGTACAAGAATAACATCTAAAGGGAAGAAGTCAAGGTGTTAAATATCGGTCGTTACGTTACGTAACGGCCGTGACGTAACGAATTTTCGAGATACTTGATACCGTTACGCACCGATAAAACAGAGTGGGGAAACTTCACGGCAGTAACGGCCGTGACATCTGTTCCGAAACGGTAATGGCCGTTAAGGTCCGTTACATACCTGTAACGGACGTTACAGACAAAAACGAGAAAGAAAGAAAAAAAGCAAATTCTTCAAACAATATTCAAAGAATATAGACAAAATTCAGAGAATAGAGACAACAAAGAAAAGAAAAGTGAAAGAAAGCAACTGAAAATTTGAATTTGAAGTGAAAGAAAGCAAAGAAAAGTTGGAACTAAAGTTAAGTTTGAGCTGACCTGGAAGAATCAGGCACGTCTCTCTTGCATAGCTTGAAAAACCAATCGTTGTTTGCTTCCGGTAAAGCTTCCGATTTAGACTTGTGCAACTTCCGATCAGGCCAAAGGTATGTAAAATCTTCTCCAATCTTCTCTTCTGTCTTTTTTTTCTTTCCCTGGTGTTCATCAGAAGTTGTCGATCGTCGATGGTCGGCAGTCGGCTTGGTTCCACGTGAGTCGTCCGTCGTTGCAGAATCTCACGGAGTCACGGCCTCACGCCGTTGTCGCAGACCTCACGTCCGTTGTGGTTTGCTTCTTTGTCGACTGCCGATTGTCGAGTCGCTGATTGGCCGAATGTGTTTGCTTTTTCGTTTTGCACAGGAAGGAAGTGGTTTGTGTTTTTTACGACTTTTCTTTTGTTTTGTTGGAAGAGGAAAGATCTAGGCTATTTCCTTTCTTTTTTTTATTTAAAGTCTTTGCGCCGTTGCCCTTGGTTTGTTTTTATGACTGTTCTTTGGTTTTGTTGGATTTTTTTATTTGTTTGGAATTTGTTTTCCTTACTCGTGGTTGGCTGGAAAGATTTGAAATCATGTTTTATAATTTTTTTCCTAAAAATTTACCTGTTTATTGTCACTTTTTTTCCACTTTTTAAATTTATTAGTAACAAACTTAATTTTTTTTTAAATATTACCTACAAACAAAATTAAGCAAAATTATATTGACAAATAATTAGTAACTAATAATTATTGACTAATTATAACTAATAATTAATTAACTAGCACAAAAATATAACATATCAATGACTAAAAAAATTAACAATTTGTAATGTTTAATTTATTTATTAAATATTTACAATAAAGTTATTAAATTCATGGATTTAATTTTTCCTAAAAATCTACTTTTTTATTGTCAATTTTTTTTCCTCTTTTTAAATTTATTAACTACAAACTTATTTTAAAAAAAAAAAAATTACCTATCAATAAAATTTTAAAAAAAATTATATTGACAAATAATTAGTAACTAATAATTATTGACATGCAGAAAAATACAACATATCAATGACAAAAAAAATTAACAATTTGTAATGTTTAATTTATTTATTACCAATAAAGTTATTAAATTCATGAATTTATTTTTTTTAAATTATGTTTTATAATTGTTTTCTAAAAATTTACCTGTTTATTGTCACTTTTTTTTCTCTTTTTAAATTTATTAGCAACAAACTTAATTTTTTAAAAAAAATTAAAAAAAAATTATATTGACAAATAATTAGTAACTAATAATTATTGACTGGCAGAAAAATACAACATATCAATGACTAAAAAACTTAACAATTTGTAATGTTTAATTTATTTATTAACAATTTGTAATGTTTAATTTCAGTTTTGATTAAAATGGCCCGTGGCGGTGGTGGTGAGCCTTCTGGTACTAACCATGATAAGGGAAAGGAAATTCAAGGTGGAGGTGGAGGTGGAGGTGATGCTACAGCTTCTAGTACTGACATTGGATGGCAATTTGCCACTCCATTTCCAGATAACAGGCACAAGTTGACATATAAGTTATGTGCGAGAATTGTCACTGGGGGAATAACTAGACTAAAGAAACACTTGGCGCATGCAAGAGGGCAAATTGCACCATGTCCTAATGTCTCTCGAGAAATAAGAAAAGAAATGATGAAGCATCTCAAGGGTTACAAAGAGAAACAGAGTGAGAAAAGAAAACAAAGAGATGAAGTTGAAGAACATATAAGACAATCTCAGAGAGATGATTATGAGTTTGAGGGAGTAGTTCTCTCCTCTAGTGATGATTCTGATCCAAAAATGACAGTTGCACGACAGGCAAGTGTAAGTGAACACCGTCTATGGGAGGAGAAACAACGATTTAGATCACATGCTAAGGGTCATTTTGATGTTAGGGGTAATGATCACATGCTAAGGGTCATTTTGATGTTGGGGGTACTAGTGGTGGTGGTGGGTGGCGGTGGCAAGCCTAGGGATATGAGTCGATCTGCTACTGTTCATGAATCTAGAGGCAGTGGTCGCCAATGGATTGATTCAAATAGTCCAGAGACTCGATTAGCTACAATGGAAACTGCACTTCATCGAAGTATAAGTTCCAAACAACCTAAATTTTTGTTGCTGTAATGAAGAATTTGAAAAAAAAAACTTGGGATTGCAGTGAGCCAGTTTGTTTTATTCTCTCGATCTTCTGCGCGGATTGTTGCTAATGATTGGTTCAAACCAATGTTAGATGTTGCAATTGAGATGGGAAAAGGGGTGCCTCTTCCAACTCCATATGAGGTCACTGAAGTTTATTTGAAAAGAGAATTGGAGCAATTGAGAAGTTGGATAGAGTCACATAAGCTTATTTGGGAGGACAGAGGTGTATCCACTGTGTGTGATGGATGGACAGGGCCTACTAGGAAATACATCATCAATTTTCTAGTATATAGTAGTCGAGGCACAATCTTTCACAAATCAATTAATGCTACCGACGTGAACTCAAAGAATTCAGATTATTATTTTGCCCTCATGGGCAAGGTGGTTGATGAGATTGGTGAGAAATATATTGTCCAGATTGTGACTGACAATGAACCTGCATTGAAGCTTACTGGTAAGAAGTTGATGCAAAAAAGGCCAAATATGTATTGGACAGCATGTGCAACACATTGCATTGATCTTATATTGCAAGACATTGGAAATAAGAAAAGTGTTGCGAAAGTGTTGTCCAAGGCCAAGGAAATTACAAGCTTCATTTATAATTCTACCTGGTTGGTTGATTTCATGAAGTGGTTCACTAATGACCGAGAATTGCTACGCCCTACTGTCACATGGTTTGCCAACAATTCATTGCATTGAAAACCTATTGTCAAACATAAGAGTGGCTTGAGAAATATATTTAATTCTAATGAATGGAAAAGAAGCAAATGGGGGAACGAAAAACACGGAAAGGCTTATGATATGAAAAAGATAATACTTGGAAATGATTTTTGGAGCAAAGCGAATGAAATCATGAAAGTACAAGAGCCACTTGTGAAGGGCCTTCGACTCGTAGATGGGGATGAGAAGCCCACCATGGACTTTATTTATTAAGTCATTGATAAAGCGAAACTAGCCATTCAAAGAAACTGTCACTACTACTTGGACTATTGGAAGATTATTGACAAGCAATGGAATTTTCAGCTACATCACGACATGCATGCGGCTGGTAAATAACTAAGTACTAAATATAGACTACAATTCTAATTTGTTGCATGAATTATTATATATTCATTGAGTTGCTTAATATCTAACTCTTTAGCAACTTTATTTATGGTAGGTTATTTTCTTAATCCTCAATTCCAGTATGGTGGAAACATGTCAAATCATAGAAAAGTGATGGAAAGGGTTAAGCGGGATGATTCAAAAGTTGGAGCCAAACATTGATAAGCAAGTAATGGTCATCAACCAAGTAAGTTTTTGAATTAGAAGTTTGTTTTCTTAATTTATAATAAATCAATAGTACAAATAAGGTTCAAAGGTTGGGCACTTATCTATTCAAATGTTTGCAGATTTTAATATTTCGTGATAAAAAACATTCATTTGGAACGGTATTGGCTCAACGAGCAGTATCACTAACCAACCCTGGTAAGTGACTAAGTGCCAAATGGTAAATAAAGATTTGATTTTTATATAAATTATAATTGAATTTTATCATTTGATAATGCAGCTAAATGGTGGATCCACTATGGGGGATCAACTCCTGAACTTCAAACCATAGTAATCAAAGTGTTGAGCCAAACAATATCATCATCCAACTATGAGCGTAATTGGAGTACCTTTAGCCTTATACATACAAAGACAAGGAATCGACTACGATACGTCAAATTGAACAAACTTGTCTATGTATATTATAATATGAGGCTAAAGATTAAACATGCTACAAGGAAATCCTAAAGGGAGATTGAAGAGCAATTCAACCTCATCAATTTGGATTATATTTTTGAAGAAAATGATCATTTAGCTCCATGGCTCCAAGAAAGGGAAGAACCAGTTTTGGATGGTCAAGAAAATAATTGGATGGACCTAAGTGATAATGAGGAGGATGATGTCGCTCATCAAGAGACTGAAATGTCAATTCTTCCAATAGTGGATAGGGTAGTGGTGCTAGTTTGACTACTCTTAGTGGCAACAATGGTAGTGGAAATAATGATAACTCAAGTCCTTCAGGTGATAAAGGCCTTGGACCTGGAGGACAAGTCCAAATTATTGAAGCTAGAACTTCTGAAGGTGGTGTTCGTCATGATTCACCTTATCATGGAGAAGCTTGGATATAGTGGTTTTCGCCCTGGTGAAGAAATTGGAGAGTTTCCAGATCCACCCCCCAAGACATTACTCGCGTTGCCCGTCACCGTGATGTAGGTGAATCAAGGAGGCATGGATATTATTTATCACCAGTTGATGACAGTGATGATGATTCTGGAATTGCTCAACGTTTTGGAGATCTTGGAGTTGGACATGAAGTGGGCATTCAATCTAGATACCCATTATACTATCCCCCAGGTACAGGAGGACCCCTACCACTATCACTACAACCACCAGTCTACTACCCACCACCTCAGCAGGGATACCCCCAACCACAACCTCATTATTATCCCCTCCCACCACCACAATATGCAGCTCCATATCCACTTCCTTCAGATGCAAGAGGCTTTTACAAATAACCTCTTTGGGTCTACAATGCCTTATGGGAATGGGACTAGGCATTACATGCAGCAACAACCAGAAGATTCCAGTGACAGTAGTACATCAGTAGGAGTGGGAGGTTCTAATTATTTCAATGGGCAAGTGCTGGAGAGACCATATAATGATAATGATAATGACAATGATAGAGACTGTCAAGTACCTGCACACCATTCATTTTGGTGGTAGTTCCAAGAGGTGCCAACTAGCTACCAACTAATTAGATATTTATATTTGCCTTCTTTTGTGAATTGTTATTGATTATGGACTTTTAATTGCTTTTGAAATTTGAAGTAATTATTTACATTATTTGTTGCAATGTTTTTCTTAAAAATCATAAAAATGCTACTTTCGTATTTTAACTTTAAAAAAATAATATAAAATTATAAAACATCTTTTTAAGTGTCATAAAAATGATAAAAATTACTTTAAAACCCTTAAAAGTAATAAACTGAAGTAAAAACATGTGTATCAGTAAATCTTAGGGGGTTTGCTAATGTTTGAAAAAAATTCACAGTCGCGGTTTCCGATTTCCGTTATAAGTGGGCCAATACTCCCGATACCATTACACCGCAACCGCATCGTATCCCTGCGACCGCGATTTAACACCATGGGAGCAGTGATTTAGGAGTTTGATTCTTTCCATTGACAACACACACACAAACAAAAACAAAGGATAAAACCCAATAAAAGCCAAGAATGAGTAATGTAATAGCTCTCACAACCAGTGTTGTCAAAGGCGCTCGCCCGGTCACCTAGGCAATGGGGGCAAGGAGTTTTCAAGGCTCATCACTTTGTTATGGTCCAGGCGAAGGCGAATTGAATAAGGCGATCTCTAGGCGAGAGGCGTTGTGCAAGGCGAGAGGTGTTAAGGCGCTAGTTTTTTTAAAGTTACTAGATTTTACTTAAATGTCCCTATTCTTTGCTAATTTCTTATTTTAAGTAGATTGGCATTTTGTCCAAGTAAAGTTAAAAGAATAAACAGAAAGAATATAAACATGCAACCTGATTATCTTTGTATGAAGACAAAAAAGCTAGGGTTTTTGTTGGGAGTTTTGGGACCACCGTGAAAGAAACAAGAAGCAGCAACAAAGGGGACCACTTCATCAATTTTTTTTCCTTTCTCTCTATCTTTTTTTCTCTAATTTTTCTTCTTTTTTTTTTATAGATAAATGAAGATTTCATAGAAGCCCGAGAAGGGCAAAGAAACAATTACATCATGATTTTAGACCCCCCAAAAAGACTACATAAGAATCTATACACGAGGGGTACCAACACCCAAAAATACAAAAGGTGTAAGATCCTATCTTTGAATCTATAAGAGGTTGTAAATTCCCCTTCAAAAATTCTACCATATCTCTCTCTCCATATGCCCAAAAAAATACAAAGAGGAATGAGCCTCCATGCCCACTTTACATCACGATCCACCCGAGATCCGTGCCACATTCTAACCGCACCTTCAACCGACCGACCCACAAAAAACCAAACAGCAATAAACATACTTGCCAAATATCTCTCACAAATGAACAATGAAGCAACAGTCTACAGATGATCAATATTCTCTTCCTCCTGCCAACACATCACACACCTATTTGCCAAGGAAAACCCTCTTCTTTGGAGATTATCTTGAGTTAAAATAGCTCTCCAAAGAACTGACCAAGCAAAGAAAGCCACCTTTTTGGGGGGCCTTAACCTTCCAAATAGCCTTCCAAGAGAAACTCTCAACACCTTTCTTTGCCAAATGCAAATAAAAGGACTTCACCGAGAATACACCTTTACCATCCAGCTTCCACCAAAGGGTATCTTCTCTATCCTTGTCCACAAGAAGACTATAAAGAAGAGCCATCAAATCAAGAGTCTCCTCCACCTCCCAATCATTAATATTTCTTCTAAAGCAAGGAGTCCATTCATATCTATTGCCTAGTTCATTGACTCGATCTAGGCCCTTGCTCACCTTTCTCCTTCATCAATTTTTTTTTTTGATCCTTCACCCAAGCATCTTGATCGGAGGAGATGCGGAATAATCTTGGAAATCTAAGATCCAAGGTTGATTCCCCACACCAATTATCCTTCCAAAATTTTATCCTTCCTCCATTTCCGATCACCAAAGATGAGCATTCAAAGAAAATCTCCATCCCCATCCTATTACTTTTCCAAGGCCCCACCCCATAGGCCCCTTCGACCCTCTTTGTGCACCATTTACCCTCTTCCTCACCCAGTTTTGCAATAATAGCCTTTCTTCACATAGCACCAACTTCTTTAGTATTCCTCCAAAGCCATTTGCCTAGAAGAGCTTTATTGAAAGTCCGAAAATCCTTAATTCCCAAACCCCCTTTCTTCACAAGGAACTTCACATTTTCCCAGCCAACTAACATCGAGCCCTTCCCCCTCCTCCTTCCTTTCCCAAAGAAAATCCCTTTGGATCTTTTCAAGCTTGGCGGCCACCGATGCTAGAATCAGAAAAAGAGACATATAATATGTGGGAAGACTCTCCAGGGTGCTTTTGATTAGAGTAATCTTCCCACATTTGGACATGTATTGCTTCTTCCATCCTGCTAGTTTCCTTTGAAATCTCTCAACCACTGGGTCCCATATAGCTTTAGCCTTTGGGTTTGCACCTAGCAGAAGACCCAAATAAGTGGAAGGCAATGAACCCACCTCGCAACCCAAGTTCCAGGCCAATTCTTCCATCCCCTAAACATCACCCACTGGGATGAGTTCACTTTTCTTCAAATTAACCCTTAGCCCTGAAACTGCTTCAAAGCATAACAACACACATCTCAGATAGCGAAGTTAAGTGTCAAAGGCCTCACGAAACACTAAAGTATCGTCCGCAAACAACAAGTGAGTCATCTCCACTTCATGCTCTTCGTAGTCCCCAACCTCAAGACCTGATAAGAAGCCTTCTTCCACTGCTCTAGACAATAATTTACTCAGAGATTCCATGACAATAACAAAAAGAAGGGCATAACGGATCTCCCTGATGAAGCCCCCTCAAACTCTTAAAGAAACCATTTGACTCCCCACTTACAATGACTGGAAAGGAAACCGAAGAAATGCAAAACCAAATCCAATCCCACCACTTAGATCCAAACCCCATCCTTTCAACTTTCTGTTATGTTTTTTACGTATAGAAAATATCATCAACATTCATTATTTTGTATTTTGAATCAGATCTTCATATGAGATTTGAGTAGATAACAAAAGTTTGAATATTCATTGAGAATAAAGCACCAAACTTAGAATTATCACATCACTTACACACTATAAGTTGAACTTTTTAGTATTAAATGATACTTAATATAATTATAAGATATTATTTGACTTTGAAAAAATTAATTTTTAATATCTAATATATATTTTTGATTATTTTATAAGTTAGAGTCTTACTTCGCTCAGGCTAACGCTTTTTTGTTGCCTCGCCTTTCGGGGCAATCTAGGACCTTAGCGCCTTAAGGGCACCTTTCACCTTTAACTACACTGCTCACAGCAATTTCTTCAAACACTTGGTTCAAAAATAAACTTTGCTAATTTGTTTTTCTTTTAATATATGGAACTTGTGGTTTGTTAAATTTTTTATAAGAAAGTTTATTTAGCAAATACATTGGCTCAATTTAATTTTATTTCTCTATTTTGATTGCTGTCCATGTATGCTCTGTTGGTTGGTTTGGTTGTTAATTTGCCTCAAAGTCCTCCAGTAATTTGAGTAACCCTAGGGCTATGTTAGTGAGGATTATGCAAAAAGGAAAATTATCATTATAATGTAGAGGACCAAGAGAATATTTGCTTCACTCACAGGGATGTTGGCATGTATAAGTAACCGTTCCAATTCCATCAATATGTTCCTCATAAGCTCTTTTCCAGAATTTTGATCGGCTCCACCCATACTGCCTCTGTTTTCAGAGCTAAAAATCCGAGGAAGTAAAAGTAATAAACCCCCTAACGGCTGTCTTTGTCCAATGAATTCTGTCATATGGTTGATACAAAGATAACAATTCTTATCAGATGATAAAGATAGCAAATCATAAAATGTCAACTGAAAATATAATGGTGCTACTAGGCGATTAAGATTCAAAAGAGGTTGGATGCACCCATGTCCAGACCATTTGAAACAGAAAATCACCCCTCACCCAACCCCCCAAAAAATAAAAATATGAAAACAAAAAGAAAATGCTCTATATCTTTCAAAAATATTGTCAGCGATAGAGAGCTTCAAGGTACTTTTTCTTTTCTCCTGGGTCCTATTGGAGGGAAGAAAGGGGATGCGACGGCATAGATTCCAAGACCAGTTAGCTTAAATGATTGGATAAAATTGTAAAAGTAAAATAAAATCCAACAGTAAAATTGCGATATAACCATTTTTAGCAGAAACATATTGATCCATAAACCCATATATCAACTTTTCCCTTTGATATACCATATTGAAGATTAATTTCCATCACATATTTATAGTAATCGAATATCAAAAGCATAGTAAAAGTTGTAGAGGTTGAAGAGAGAGAAAAATAGGCAGACATGTTAGCAGTGAGGAGCTAGCGAGATATTAGGATACATGATACCAACAAGCTCTAGCTTGGTTGGTATCTCCTCCACCTCCCATACAGGAGGTTGAGGGTTCAAGTCCCCTTAAGGGGCAAAAAGTGTTTGTGCGTGCTTTACCTATAAATATATATATATATATATATATATATATTAAGATACATGATGAGAGATTGAGAGACATTATGAGTGATGAGATGAGAGGAAAGGGTGTTGGAAAGTACTTCAATCCCTTTTAAGTAAATCTAATTCCTATGAAATTTAACTAATTTTGACAGGATTTCAAATGGATACAACTTTCCTTTCAAATCCTCCAAAATCTAACCCCGTTTTGAAGTCCACTTATTCCAAAGAACTAAAATCTTGTTTCCAAATCCAAATCCCATTCGCAAATATAAATCCCATCAAATTCTGTCAAGGTTTAGTTATGAAAAAAAGGATGGAATTTGGAAACAAGATTTTAGTTGTTTGAAATAAGTGAAATTCAAAATGGGGTTAGATTTTGGAGGATTTGACACGAAATTATACCATTTTAAATCCAGAATTGAACTTACTTAAAAGTGATAAAATTACTTATCCAATAAGACCCTTCCATCTTTTTACTCCTAATGCATCTCAATCTCTTATCACATACATTAGTTTTCTTTAGGCGTGAAAGTAAGGGTATAATAGCATATAATTTTTTTAAAAAAGTTTCTTTTAGTTCCAAACACAAGAAAGGAATTCCTTTTATATAAATTTATTAAATTCCTATTTGTTCCAAAAAAAATAATTTGATTTCGAATCTTTTCCTTTCTTTTCTCTTTTTTTTTGAACTATTACCCAAGCCTCTTCCCAACTCATCCAACCAAAGTACTGATACCAGTGTCATTTTGTTACTCTAATGCATTTCAAGTGAAAATATCCAATAAAACAGCTGACAATAATGCTTCCATCTAGCAAAATCCAGGCCATAAATCAAATTCCCATCCACTTTTTTTTTTTTTTTTTGTTAACAGATCATATACCATACAAGGTTCCAAAGTTTGCCTGCAATTACTTCTCACCAATCAAAATTACCATTAAGCTAATTCCCAGCATACTTAGTCCAAACCGTAATCTCCACTAGACTACACTCAAGCAGAATCGGAAATGAAAACTTCTAATGAACAAAGAATAGATTAATCCACATAAACCAATTAGAATAGAAATCAGTTAAACAGAAGCGAGAGCTCCGTAATTTTCAAGGAATAAAGAGAACGATACCTCGAATGAAAGTGATGTTCAGTTCACGAACAGGAAGTACGAGAACTGTACGGGAGAGATCTGTACCGGGAGAGAAGAGCGAAGAGCCAGCGTGGTGATTGAGGGAGGCAAGGCGAGATCCGAATGGTACGCCGGCGAGATCGTACTGAATGAGGCGGTAGACGTCTACGACAGTGGCGGCGTCCAGGACCTCGACGCAGGCCACCAGAATGAACAACAGTGCGATTACTGAGTACATTGACTCGAACACCTCGCGCTGGCGAGCTTTACTCGTAGTCGCCATTGGTGGAGTTGAGAATTACTCTAGAGAGAAAGAGGGAGAAGTGGTCTGTAGGGTTTTTGCCGGAAGTTTGATTGATCTGAAATAATAATAATAAAATTTGTGGGTGTGTCTGTGTCTGTGTCGTGGAGTGCAGGTTTTTTTCGTGTGTTTTGTCAGTGGTGATTGACAATGGAGTTTACAACAGAGTATGGATTCTCTGCAATCAGAGCAACTCCCAAAGTGAGTTGTTCTTTTGAGGGTCAAAAAATTTATTTACAATCTTTAAATAATATTATGGTATCTTAAAATTATAAATTTGTTCTAAACAGTAGATACCGAAATGAGATGTTATTTTAATATTTTTATTAAAAAATATAATTAAATTTAACGGTTATATTTTAACGAGTATAATTTTTATAACGGTTTGATTTAAATTAAATTACAAAAATTAATTTAATTTAAAAAATTAATTTAAATTTTAACAATTAACTAAATTATAAAAATTATTTAATTATAAAAATTAGTTAAATAAATAAAATCATCCTAAATTAACAAAAAAAATCATAACTTAAAAAATAAATTAAAAATAAAAAAAATCAATTTAAATTACAAAAAAAAATTAATTAAAAAATCAATTTAAAAAATAACAAACCCCCTATATTTTTCGAGGCTTTGGTAAGTTTTTTTCCTGTATTTATAGAATTATTTGTTGAAATAAAACCGTTGAAATGGTAACTGTTGTAACAGTAAAAATAGGAAATGGCCCCAACCGTCGAATGGTACCTCTCTCTTATCTCTCTCCAAAGTTTGTAAAAATGGTACCCCAGACCGTTGGGTGCCATTTTGACATGTTATGGATTTGGCACCCCGGATGGCACCTCGCGTTGGAGTTGCTCTTAGTGTCTATCCACTAGATATCAGTAGCCTTAGCCAAACCAGAACCAACTATCATTGTTATTGCTTTTCTGCTATTTTTTATTCCGATAATGCTAGCATTATCTTCACCTTTTATCAAAAATATTTACGTTATTGTCAAAGTGATAGACATATTATCAATCATATAAATGCAACAAAGATATTTACGTAATTCGACTTCAAATTTATAGTTCATAATTAAAAGAGATAATAATTTGACTAATCTATTTAAAGAAGAATACAATATAGGATCTCACTACACTCCTAATAAGTTACTTTTGTCATTGTAAAATAAATTTATCATCTCTTTTATATAGATTCATTTTATTGTCGTCTTCATCTCACTGCCTTCATTTCACCGCCTTCGTTAAGTAAGACAATTGATATTAATACATTTCAATCACAAATGAAATGTAGTCAAAGGTCACATAAGGTGATGACACCCATCCAATTTTTCATTTACAACACTCCCTCTTAAATGTTGTTCAGAATAATATTTTTTCATATTTTCCCTAGTTATAATCTAAGCATGATTTTCTTTAATTGTTCAAATCTTTGAGCCGGCGCATTCTACATTTATCTATCAGCTTCTTGAAAGTCGACGTTGGTAATGGCTTAGTAAATAAATCTGCTATATTGTCATTGGAACGTATTTGTTGCACATTGAGATCATCGCTCTTCTGGAGCTCATGAGTATAAAAAAAACTTTGGCGAGATATGATTGGTTCTATCTCCTTTAATGTAACCTCCCTTAACTTATACAATGCACGCTACATTGTCTTTATAAATGGCTGTCGTACTGTCTTTAATGGACGATAACCCACACGATTCTTAAATATGTTAAACCATAGATATGAACCATATGCATTCTCGATTTGTCTCATGAAATGTAAGAATTTTGGATTGATTTGAGGAAGTAGCAGTCATTGTTTGTTTTGTAGATCTCCATGATATAGCAGTGTTACCACATGTGAACACATATCCGATTTGTGACCTGACTTTATGTGGATCAGAAAGATAACCAATATTTGCATATCCAACTAATGGTGATTTGGATCCTTTTGAATAAAATAATCTCATATCAACTGTCCCAGGTACATAGCAAATATATACTTAATGTCATTCTAATGTTTTCGAGTTGGAACAGAACTATATATCGCTAGCAAATTGATAGCAAAGGCAATGTCTGATCGTGTACAATTTGCAAGATACATGAGTGCACCAATTGCACTAAGATATGGTACTTCAGGACCAAGGAATTTTTCATCACTTTCACGAGGGCGAAAAGGATCTTTGTCTATATCAAATGAGCGGACAACCACATGTGATGTTAATGGGTGCGCCTTATCCATATAAAATAGTTTCAAAATCTTCTTTATATATGCCGATTGATGAAGAAGGATTCTATCACGACCCGAAACCCACCTTAGTGCGAATTAGGGGTCGGTGGCCGACACTACCACTTGGACAAGCCGTACAGAATCAAATGAATTGCACAAGAATGATATTTTTTTTCTTTCATATTCTTTATATAATAAATCATGTATCATTGAATCATTAAATGCAGAAGCTACACCAATATAATTCATTTGATCACAAACTGAACTCCAATAACCATCAATCAAATATCTCCAAGTACCATTTTGATCATCATGATTCACTAATCAAATTTAACACCTCTATCAATAATATAATATCACAAATACCTATTATCTGATCAGCCTTACAGAGTACGCATTCAAATCGTAACTTGGAGTTCACATCATCAATATTGTTTATAGGCTCGCCACTAGTCGCCCATTCGCCCCATTTTGTTCCTTATCTTATAGAGCTACCTAAAAAATAGTTATAAATATGGAGTGAGCTAACTTAGCTTAGTAAGTAAATTTTTTTGCTCTGCCATTGTTCAAGGTCAGTACAGAAAATAATGTAATCAAGGACAAGCAAAGAATATGGTAATACAATAGCCAGTCACCAAGAATGTGAAACAACAAAAATGACCCGAGGGTCCAACAGGCACGTCCCGTTATATATATGATACAAGTGAACGACAATTCAATAATGGAGACTTAGCCTATATGATGAGTGCGCAAAAGTGCACTCTAAATGTCCTACTATTTGATTAAAATTGCTAGAAATATGAATAGAAATGTTGGGCTTCAATTGATTTTATTAAATTTAATTTTTATTTACAGTGAGATATATTTGAGCATTATTTTACAATATTTTATATCTCAAATATTGCATTTTTTGTTTGGCGAGAGATAGTTTGCAATTGCACTTTACACTTAATATTTTTGGAATTATTTTTGTTTTTTTTGACAGATTCGACTATTGAGTTTCAATTGAGATTTGGATGATGTTAGAGTTTCAGAATGAGAAAGTATTCTTCATGAAAGTTTTAGAGGACGTCTTGGGCTTTTTAAAAAAGTCTAGTTTGCAAAAATCGGAGTTCGTTTGGGCCTCCAAACATTATTTCAAAGACAGGCCTGGAAAGCTGCTATGAACATGTCCATCCAGTCAACTTGAAGGGGCCATAACTTGAGCTTCCAAAGTCCAAATCAGGTGGTTTTTAAGCCTAAAATTATCTACTCATTCAGAGCTACAACTTTCGTGAAGAACTCGAATCGAAATCCCATAGTTATCCAATGAAAAAATGGGCTTGAACATTACGGCTGTGTGCATATGCGGCTGGAAAAGAAGAAATAAAAAGAATTAGAAGGGGCTTGGTGAATGGCTGAGCAATAGTGTAGCCAAGACAAAAGAAAAGAAGAAGAAAAAGAAAGAAAAAAAAAAAAAGCAAGGAAAAAGTGAAGAAAAGTCAAAATGGGGCTCGATGCAAGGCAAAGCAGTAAATAAACGGCTGAAGTTGGCTTGGGCTTTAAAAGGTGTAAAGGGCTTGGCTGTTGACCAGCGGCTATTTGGTTCATGAAGTGGGGCCCGGTGCTGTAGTAAAGCTTGAGGACAGCGGCTGCCATTGAGATTAAACAGAAACAAGAGGCATGCGGTCGGCATTGAAAAAAGAAAAAAAATCAGGAAAGAGGGGTCAACAGTGGGCCCGTCGCTGGGCTTGTGCGTGTGTGAGGCGCTGGGCTTGGTTGTGTGCGGTAGGCTGAATCAAGTGAAGCGGCATGAAGGGATAAAAAAAAAAGAAAACCAAAAACCTAAAGGAAAGAAGAAAAGGACGGCGGCTGCTGTGCACAGGGAGGAAAAAGAGAACAAGAGCTGCGGCTGTGCGATTGTGCAAGACTGAACAGGAGAAAAATATACAAGGACGGCAGTGAACAGAACAGTGCGGCGCAGGCTGCGCGGTAGCAACAGAAGAAATCAGTCGCAGTCGAGCCATGGCCAGAGTTTTCTTCGTGAAATTTATGTTGTCTATCTTGTACATAGGTAACTAAATTTTTAAGTAGAGTTAGGGATGAACTTGCATCATAGATGATTGTTTTAATTTATTTTTGATTCTTGTGCGTGGTTTTCACTTATTAAATTTTTTGATGATCATTCATAATTTATTGTTGGATTTTATTTTCCAAATAATTAAAGGGTTCAGTCTGTTTATAAATTCAGTCATGCTTTTTTTATCGAATGGATTAATGTTTTGATTATTTTTCGAACAATTAAATATTTATATTGATTCAATTCTCTGCTGCAATATTGCTCGTTGGGTATATTGTCGTCATTGTGTTTTCTCAATGTGAATAATAATTTGTGTGATTTAAAAGTGTTGAATGATTTTTCAAAAGGGTTACTTTCAGTCTAACTTTGGTTCATAATTTTATATCTTCCGATTGAGATTTTTGGAATTTGATTTCTCAATTGAGTTATCAGTGAATTAAAAATAATTAAAATACCATATATGTGCAAGGGATTCCCGACACTCCACTGTTTGTTAAATTTGAACACTCTTTTCTATTAATCAATTTGTTTAATTTTTAATTTGCATTCAAAAATCACTTTTTCATACTTTTATTTTCTCGTTAATCGTTTGATACTCTTTTTAAGTTTCAGAAATTCTGTTTATTATTCTTTTAATCTTGTCTCCCTGTGGAATCGACACCCCAAAGCTACACTACAACTACCGCGTTATTCTTTGGGCGTAATCACTATACAATATTTAACTGTCACAATTCATAAGATATCACAAATAGCTAAATCGGATCAAATGATAGGCTTGCAAGACATATCAGTAATCAAAACGTACCATCAATAAAACGTATCAATAAACAGGAATACATCATCAGATAATAAAAAATGGGCATAACAAGCATATCAATAATCAGAGAGTGCAATATCAGAATATCAATAAATGGTATGAATACTAACAGAATAGATGCTGAAACAGATAGGGCCCGACATACACCCAGAAAGGCTTATCCATATGGGGTTCCAAAGGAAGGGTTTGCTGGTCTGATAGCACCCTTGTGCTCCCGGGTCTAGCCTCGCCCGAAACACTGGATAGCACTAGAGCTCTTTAAATATATCATGTCCTCCATGGACTTCAACCCGTAGGTCCAGAAGCATCTATGAATCAGATGGACATTGTGACAGATCACAACTCCAAGCACTCATATTAATAATACCATGTTCATCGGAATTCGACAGGCGATGTTCATATTTGTGGAATAGAAAATTCTCAACAGTGAGAAGGCATAACAATTTTTCAATATCTAAGCAAGTATAGAAATTGACAAATAATCATATGGGATATTGGGCATCAATTTCTCAACAAATCCACAATATAGAACAAGCATCAAATTGTAGAGGTCAACATATCAGGTATGCATGGATTACACATTGGCATCATCAAAGAAATAAACTATGACATGGCTAGGAATTCCACGTGCTAGAGTTCGGGTTTACTTACATTGGGTTCTTAGCATTGCATTCCCATGCAGTTACCATAATAGCTATCCCCATATCTCTTTTTCCATTTTTCATAGTTTGGGTGATCTTATAATCACGGATAAAAAATACATGGCATAATAATCAGTATTCTTTCTAGTCTCAAACTTTGTTATTCAGTGTTTTAAGTTCTTTTGAACTTAGTCTATTCAATTAAGGGTCTTTAATTTCTCATTTAGGGTTCCCTAATGCCTTATAACTTATTTGGCCCTTCAAGGACATTATGGTAATTTATCCTTTTTAATATTTCATATTTCTCCGTATACGATTTACACATTCAGACTCTATTTTGAGTCTATTTGGTCCTTATATCATTTATGTGGACTTATTAATTTCATTTTTATACTTCTGATAACTTCATTAAGTCCTAGAGATGTATTTGTCATTTTATAATTTGTTACCGCGTCTTATTCTTTTCGAAGGAACATTGTCATCAGGTCCGGAATATTGACTATAATTAATTTAGGCTTTTTCGGATCTTAATTTTTCTCATTTGTGACTTACATTAAGCCTATGGGCATTTTTGTAATTTTATGCATTTACGTGTTATATTTTTTGGTACTTCGTTTGCTAAAATGGACTTTACCGTTGAGTCTGAATGGTCCAAAATGGTCAAGATGGGCTACCTTTTATATTTAATTGGCCCGGATATCATTAAGGGTAAAATAAAAATTTGACATTTCGCGTATCTATATTTTCAGGACTTCGTTTCACAAAATGGATCCCACCATTGGGTTCAGAATATCCCAAAATGTTAAGGTATGTGTTTTTACAATCATCGGAGTCCAATTGATCACTTATTTGATCATTAGGACGTATTTTGGAATTACTTCAGTCTGTCCGTTCGTATTTTTTTTTGGGGTTTAATTTCACAAATCGGACTCCTTCGTTAAGTCTAGAATGCCCAAAAATATTGGGTTGCATTATTCTTTTATTTTAACCGGCCTTCATTTAGCTTATTTTTGGCTTAAGGGTATTTTGGTAATTTCTCATATAATTAAAGGAAATTGAAATTAATATTTAATTAATTTATGGGCCATTCCATAATTAATCAAAACTGTTCGGGGTCATTTTATAATTAACCAAAGGTCTTGCAAGTCCAATTATAGTTTCAAAAACTAGTGGAGGCTAAAATGAAATTTCTGAAAACTATTTAAATTAAAACTAATTGGTTCAATTGGATTTTAAGTGAACCAGTCCCAAACAGTGAAAAACCAACCGGTTCATCCGGTTCAATGCGCCATGCTGACATTAGCCCTAACATTTTATTTTTAAAATTCATTTAACCAAAACGACGTAGTTTTGATAAACCATTTTAAAACCCTTTTTAATTCGGTCGAGGGCCTAACCCGAGATCCAACCCGTCACTGTATTTCTTCCCTATCACTCCGGCGAGGGTTCCAGAGTCTTCTTCAGTGCCGACAACCTGTCGCCGATGACTTTCAGGCCATCTTTCAACGTGCTTCGATTCTACTTCTTTCAAGGGTTTTATATCTATCATCCAAAGTGGGTTTCCATATGTCGTTACAATCAAAATAGAGATGTTTAGTGGCTGCTTTGGCGAGCCACAGTTTTTTGGCGATCCAACATTTTCCTATTTCGTGGCTTTTTAGCCATTGATTTCCTCCAAATGTTTCCTACGTGATACTGAAACTAAATGTAATACTTCCCCATTGCCCTAGCCTCACAAAACCACCAAAGCCAGATCACCCATAAATTTCTGGCCGTACTTGCAAGTGGCCAAAACTCCATGGTCTCTTGACCATTTTCAGTGGTTCAGCTTGCCAAATACCCTATTTTTTATATACTTCGTAACCATGTAAGTGGTTTCAAGTTTGCATGAGTTTAAACCAAAAAAAATCAAATTTCTCTTAAAATCGGGTCCATGATTTCTTGGGTTTCTCAAGCCTAAGGTGACTCATTTTCTTCCTGTCACAACCCGAGACCCACCTTGTGCAGATCTCGAATCGCGAGCCCCGACCCGACTCTGGGTGCCGAATCGGGACTGTCGCAACTTATTACACAATCAGTGCTACTAACTATGCAACAACTAAATAGTGGAAGACTTAAACAATTAAATAAATAAAAGTTGCATGTAATATATTTAATGTTCTCAAAACGCGGAATACAAAATTTCTTAATACAACTGTTCATCCCCATGACGTGGCTAACATGGGAGAGTTACAAGATTGTCTATACTAAGTATTACACTGCAACTTCAAAAGAAATATCCATCTCTAGCTATCAGGCTCTACTGTCTGTTCTCGATCTCTGTGCCTAAAATAGTCAAAAAGTAGTATCTGTTCTGAGCTATGAAAACTTAGTAAGTAGTCCTTTACTCTGCCATGTGTACAAGGGTATAAAAGAATGCTAGCGAGTCAATGAATAAATATACTCAATATCAGATGATAGAAGTCAAATAATATAGGAATGAATTTGCTATGCTAACAATGTCGTACTGTTACAGTCATGAGCTATATCAAGTATGAAATGTAAGCACTCAACTGAAAGCTGTAAAATCTCATGATCATTCAATAACAATATAACATGATCAAGCTATGAATATCAACAATAAAGATAGTGATATCAACTAAAACTGAGATGCATTGGTGGGGCCCGAAAATTCCCCTGAGCTAGTATTCAGATTCGCTCGGGCTATATGAATACTGCTCTATGTACACTGTAACTCTACGTCCCATGCCTCACATAACAATGTAGTAGATATTCCACTCGGAACCTGGACCCGAAGGTCATAAATTGCATCAGAATGGCAATGTGACTGAGCACAAATCCGGCACTAATAATATATCGAGATCATGCTATCTTCCACGAAGAGTATAGTGGAATCATAACTTGATTCTAGGCAATCTGACGTAACAATAGTTTTCGAGGCTATGGTTACTAGACTACTTAGAATCAAACTGTCTGGCCCTCGCGGCCCTAGGTACAGGTGTACAAAAAGAAATCTGTGCACAAGTGTACAATCATGATCAAGATATATATAGAAATCAATAACTGGTTTCCACATGATAGGGCAATATCAATGTGGCTAAATAAATATTGGTATGTATAGAATACAAATAGCAATATGCAGAATGAACTAATGACATGGCTTGGAAAGTAACACATGCAGAGATCAGATTTTACTTACATTTTACTGTCTATAAAATAGAAGGATCTAGACTGCCTTCTCTTTGCCCTTCCGTGTTCCTAAAATTCATGAAACACGTCTCAGTCTATCGCTACATGAATTATGTTATTTATCAAATTTTATGCCTCTATGCTATAAGTTTCATTTTTACTAAAATAGACTCTACTATTGAATCCGGAACGTCGAAGAAAATCAGTTTAGGCTTTCGCAGAATTCAATTTGGACATCTGTGCTAAAAATGGCAAAATGGTTATTTTGTACTTTTATGTGTCTTTTATTTTTTGGGGACCCCATCTTGCAAAACTGACCTCACCATTGGTTTTAGAATGTTTGAGATAGTCAAAATACACTAATAACTTATTTAATTTGGATTTCGTATTATTTTTTTATTTATTAAATTAATTTAATATTACATTTATATAATATATATATACATACATATATATATATATTTATGCACCATAGCTCCTACGGGCTTGCCTGTCCAAGTGGGTTGGGTTTGGACTTCTATCCAAGAGGTCTTGTGTTCGAATCCTAGGGGTTGCGCCCCTTTTATTCTTTTTTCTATTTTTATTTCATATCTATTATATATATATATTGTGACAAAATGGTAAATATGGGCTTGCTTGTCCTAGTGGGTTTGGGCTTGGGCTTCCGTCCTTTGGGTCCTAGGTTTGATCCTTAGGGGCTGCACCCTTGCGCATTTTTTTTAAAATGTTTTGGAGCCAAACACTGGACAAGGGCCAAAATCAGAATAGCGTATCCCGTCCCCATTTTAAATCAATTTCAATTTCTTAACTTCCAGAACCAAACAGTCCCATTTTAATTTTAATTTAAAACAGTCGCCCCTTAAACGACGCAGTATCAACTTTAAACGACACAACACGGTGCCGTTTCAAGTCCTACTATTCACTTTCACCTTCGACTTTCCGGTAGGGTTCCGGTGGGTCTTTGGTCACCCTCTCCGGCGACGGTGACCGGAATCTACAAAAATCTCACTTTTAAATCTCATTTTTTGGTACTTTTTGAAGCTATTTTCAATCCTAAATTATTCTAAAACGTTTTAAAAACATTTTTACATAGTTTTGAGCCTTCATAACATAATGAAACAACCCCATTTTCCTTTTCTCAGTTTTCCGACCATCCATTGTTTTCTTGATTTCGTGGCTTTTCAGCCATGGTTTACATTTATTTTTCCTTCTATTTTCTTCCTCCACAAAAGAGGAATAGATCCTCATTGTTTAAACTACACAAAACTCCCTAAAAAGCTTCACCCATTTGATTATTCTTCTACATGTAACTAACTATATCTTCCTCAATTCTTGACCATTTTAAATGAATTTTTCTTGCTAACAAATTCCTTATTTCATGCTTAATAAGAACTAACAATTAGATCTAATTATCATGCTTTAAATTTTAAGAACAAAACCAATGGACTAACCTATTTTTCTGATTTCTCTCTTGCAGTTTCTTTCTTCCTCCTTTCTGTTTCAGCTTCTGAACCTCCCAACTTCTGATCCTCATTGTTTAAACTACATAAAACTCCTTAAAAAGCTTCACCCATTTGATTATTCTTCTACATGTAACTAACTATATCTTCCTCAACTCTTGACCATTTTAAATGATTTTTCTTGCTAACAAATCCTTATTTCATGCTTAATAAGAACTAACAATTATATCTAATTATCATGCTTTAAATTTTAAGAACAGAACCAATGGACTGACCTATTTTTCTGATTTCTCTCTTGCAGTTTCTTTCTTCCTCCTTTCTGTTTCAGCTTCTAAACCTCCCAACTTCTAATCCTCATTGTTTAAACTACACAAAACTCCCTAAAAAGCTTCACCCATTTGATTATTCTTCTACCTGTAACTAACTATATCTTCCTCAATTCTTGACCATTTTAAATGATTTTCCTTGCTAACAAATCCTTATTTCATGCTTAATAAGAACTAATAATTAGATCTAATTATCATGCTTAAGATTTTAAGAACAGAACCAATGGACTGACCTATTTTTTGATTTCTCTCTTGTAGTTTCTTTCTTCCTCTTTTCTGTTTCAAGCTTATGAACCTCCTAACTTCACAGCCTCTCACTTAGCCTTTCCAATCAGTCTTTTCTCTTTGTTTTCCTATCTCACACAACACTTATATATATATATATATATATATATTACACACCAACTCCACCGCCCTAGTCACTTCCCCTTTTTTCTCTCTCGGTTCTCCCCCTTTCCTCTCTCTTCCCATCCTTTTCCTAACTTCCTTTCTGTTTCCTTTCTTTTCTTCCTGCTTCCCATTTAATGTTTGCTTGTATTTTGTGTTATATATATGTATATTATATTACACACACACAATACACCAACCGACCCACACTTGGTGACTCATGCTTGTTACTTGGCAGCTTTCTTTTATTTTCTTTCTTGTATTTTATATGTAACTACATGTATACATATAACATATAATACTATGTATATATATACATATATAATACATTATTTATACACATCGCATATATATATATATACTCATATATAGGCGTATATACTAGTTTCTAATCACACGTACATACACTGATATTAATTGGGCTACGCGTATAGGTATACGTGTGCATGCATGAGAATGCGTGTATGCACGTATTACAAGGCATGGTTCTGGGTTGCTCGGGTGTCACCTAGTACTGACTGTATAACTGATACTATTCATATTCCAAAATCGTACAGTACATATGATATCATAATATAAAGCTTAAATAGCTCGGGTTACAACTGATAGTACACTACCTGACCCGATCTACCTCGGTATACATGCTAACCCAGGTCAGGATATTACACTTCCTATTATCATACTTTTTCCATGTTGATTACATGCATGCAACTTAGAATCAATAAACAACCCATAATAGTGCTATATAAATCTAAGAGAAAAATCATAACTTAATAAATAGTTTTAGACCTTCTAATGGCGATCTCTTCCCCCTGGCCTCAAACTACTAGAACCTCAATGCAGCTTCAAGCTTGCATGTCTATTCCCTTCTCCTCCTTCTTCCACCTTCTTCCCCAGCTTCTTCATTTTCTCACTTTATCTCTCTCTCTCTCTCCGGCCGCTCTCTCTCAAGCCTAAGCTAACTCATTTTCTTCCCATTATCATACTTTTTCCATGTTGATTACATGCATACAGCATAGAATTAATAAACAACCCAAAACAATGCTATATAAATCTAAGAGAAAAATTATAACTTAATAAATAGTTTTAGACCTTCCAATGGTGATCTCTTCCCCTTGGCCTCAAACTACTAGAACCGCAATGCAGCTTCAAGCCTACATATCTGTTCCCTTCTCCTCCTTCTTCCACATTCTTCCTCAGCTTTTTCATTTTTTTTTCTCTCTCTCTCTCTCCAGCCGCTCACTCTACACACGCTTACACTTACACAAGTCTGAACCTACATAATTCTGCACACACGCACACTTTTATACACACACAACACACTCAATTCATTTAGTCCCACACGCAATCCCCCCTAGTGCACTCATTGCACCTATATATGTATATATATATATATATATATATAATCTGCATGTGTTTTGATTCAGTGGGGAATGGTGATGGTCCAATAGGGTGTTGTCATCTCAAATTTAAGTAATCAGATTTGGGAGTTTGATAGGGCACATATACATATTAGGTGAGTTATATAGCACAAAAGTGCTTATAGCTTAATTGGGAATCTTTTTGGCTTAAAGTTTTTCCCTCTTTTTGGTCTAGGGTTCAAATCCCTTGGCCAACACTTTTAGCCTTATTTTTACTCTCTCACTCTTCTTATGCCTTGTTTGACATTTTGGGTGCATTTTTTGAATTTTCAAAATTGCATTTTAATTGCCTTAAAGTCCCTTGGTATTCTTACCACATTTTTTATTCTTGCATGTTTATTCTTCATATTATTAATTTTATTTTTAACACCTTCCATCGCCTCTGGTTTATGTCGAAAACAAATTATTTTTATCAAGAAATTCTTGATTTACTTATATCACTTATTTCCTTCACGCGAAGATTTCAAAATTGAAGCCTTGTTATTTTTGTCTTTTACATTTCTTGGTCTAATTTTTATTATTGTCATTTTATTTCTTAAAGTCTCTAAGAATAATTATGTTTCATCATTTTATCCCTTTGCTCCCGTATTCCAAGTCATTAGCCACATCTACCATCACCCATAATTATTAAGCAAATTAACTTATGATAATTGTTATTATCGTTAATTGTTTTGCTTAATTGGGTCAGGGTCTTACAGATTCTTTTTGGAAAATGTTCGATTTGCATGCTGAGATAAAATTTAGTTTTTTTCAAATCTTTCATTTCAAACTCTTGTTTCAAATAAGTAGCGATTTTTGTGAGCTCTTCAAGAGTCCCCACAAGATTCAAGTCATAAACATATATTGCCACTATTGCAAATTCAATATCTGGTTTCTTTATGAAAATACAAGAACAAAGATTATTTGTATATCCTTCATTTAGTAAATATTCACTGAGGCGATTGTACCACATGTGTCCAGACTGTTTCATCCATATAATGATCGTTATAACTTAATTGAATACATGCTACGAGAATGTGAATCACTAGCTTTAGGGGCTTTAAATTCTTCAAGAATTTTCATGTATATATCACTATCAAGTGATCTATATAAGTATGTTGTGACTACGTACATAAGAAGCATGTTTAGTCCTTCTGAGACTACTAGACTTATAAAAAACTGAAACGTAATTGCATCAATGACTGAAGAATAAGTCTCCTTATAATCAACATCAAGTCTCTGCGAGAAACTTTGTGCTACAAGTTTGGCTTCATATCTGATAATTTTATTTTTCTCATCATGTTTTTGTACAAATACCCATTTGTACCCTACAGGCCTTATGCCTTCAAGCTTCTGGACTACGAGTCCAAATACCTCTCATTTTGTTAACGAGTTTAACTTAGCCTGTAGTCGTTTCCTTCAATTTTTCATTTCTACGTCGACATTCTTCGACACTTTGTGGTTCAGGATCCTCATCACTTCTGGTGATTTCAAGTGATATTGAGAGGACAAATATATGATCAATGATAAAATCACTTCGATCCCATATATCTCTATTAGATACATAATTTATCGAGATTTTTTTATTTTCAAGTATCATGCCTCTTCAGGGGCTACTTGTTCCGCTTTAGTGGATAGTACTTCTTCAGGAAGCATTTCCTCTTCTAGAGATATTTGTTTACCTTCCTTATGAGGTATCTTTATTCCAAGGTTGGGTTTATTATTTATGGTCTCTTTAGGAGTTGTCATTTCTTTTGTTCCTTATATCTTCTTTTTCTAGGGAAGCTTCATCTTTCAGCACCAATGGGTCTACCATGCCTTCAGGCGTGCTATAGATTCATTTGCTGCTGTAATAATGGATTGTCCTACAGGGACATCAATTCGTGTAGGAATATTTGCTGCTCGTATGTGTAGTTATATTATTTTCTTTGTATTAGTGAATGCATTTAGTAATTGATTGGCAATATTTTACAAATGAATGATCCTTTGAACTTCCAGTTCACTTTGATTAGTACGAGGATCAAAATGAGCCAGTGGCAATGTATTCCAAGAAATTTCATGCTGAACTTCTGGCTTCAACTTCTTTCCCCCTAATGGTAGGAAGATTATCTTATCAAAATGACAATTTGCAAATCTGTGCAGTAAATAAATCACCTATTAGGGGCTCAAGATATCTTATGATAGATGGAGAATCAAAACCAACTTAAATTCCTAATCGTCATTGGGAACCCATTTTAGTATGTTGTGGGGGTGCTATAGGGACTTGTACAACACAACCAAAGATTCTTAGGGTGAGACACATTTGGTGGGTAGCCAAGTATAAGTTTGTAAAGGGGAATATTTATGATAAGTAGTTGGCCTAATATGAATTAATGTCACAACATGCAATATGACATGCCCTCAAGTAGAAGTAGAAAACTTTGTCCTCATAAGTAAAGGTCTAGCAATTAATTTAAGACGTTTGATTCAACGATTCTACTAAACTATTATGTGTGTGTATGTGAGTAACATTGTGTTCAACATTAATTCCTATTGACATAAAATATTCATTAAATGCTTGGGACATAAACTCACCAGCATTATCAAGGCGTATTGTCTTGATAGGATGATCAGAAAATTGTGCTCTTAATCAAATGATTTGAGTAAGGAGTCTCACAAATGCTATATTATGAGATGAAATTAAATAAACACGGGACCATCTAGTTGATGCACCTATCAATACCATAAAGTAACGAAATGGTCTACTTGGTGGATGAATAGGTCCACATATAACTTCCTTGAATACATTCTAAAAACACTAGAGATTCAACACTCACCTTCATAGGAGATGGACTTATTATCAGTTTTCTCTTAGAACAAGCAATGCATGAATATTCACAGGGTAAAAGAATCTTCTGGTTCTTTAAAGGATGTCCATATGAATTCTCAATGATTCTCCTCATCATTATTGCTCCTAGGTGGCCAAATCGGTCATGCCAAAGTATAAAAGTATTTGAGTCAGTGAATCTCTGGTTCATCACAACATGTGATTTAATGATATTTATAGTAGTTTTGTACAATCTTAATGAGAGAGTAAGAAGTTTCTCTAGGAAGCTCTTTTTGTTTGAAATAACAGATGTGATACAAAGGTATTATATATTACTTTCATTAATGGTTTCAATATGATATCCATTTCGGCGGATATCTTTAAAACTAAGCAAATTTCTTCTGAATTTGCTAGAATATAATGCATAATTTATATGAAATATTTTCCCATTTGGAAGTGTGCTGCCGGCTCTTCTAGAGCCTTCAATCATGTTTACAACACCTAGATATAGTGACATTAACTTTATATAATTTCAGAGTAAAGAAATATCTTTTCTCTCGAACGATTATATGAGTAGTGGCACTGTCTGTTAAACAGATATTTCCATTATCCATTTGGAATCTATCAATTCATTATTATAAATAATGTATTCAAAATAGAGACATGAAAAAATTAAATTGCATTAAAGCAACTATAATTCAATAGAAACATTACAGTGAGTTAAATAAAACAATACAAATATTACAGTAGGTTAAACAAAACAACATAATATAACAAAGAACACTAATTGACATGTACGTTCCCATCGTCTATTAAATGGTCAATTCTTCTACTAGGATCTAAAAAGAAATTTGAGACATCTAGGTGTGTAATATTCACAGGATCATCAAAAAAATCCAAAAGGTCATCAGTAATATTCACAAAACCATTAGTAAAATTTGTTTCTATTTTTTTCCTTTTTCCTTTACTAATGTTTGATAAATATCCACAAAATGTCTATGAGAGGTACGCAACTAGTGTCCTTTTCTACCACAACGATAACAAGATTCTTCAGGATCTTGGGCTAATTTTCATTTTCCCTTTTCTTGCTTTGCTTTAATATTATCATTGCACTTGAGGTGCTGCGGTGTGTCTTTTCTGGGACAATTAGGAGAATTATTCTTGTGACCATCTCGGTCTGAGTTATTATGCCAACCGTGACCGTGACCACGTCTACGGCCATATCCATGCCCACACTCATGTCTCTGTCTATAAGATGAAGTTGTATTTACTTCAAGAAATGCAATTCAATTCTCTTCAGGGAATGATATAGAGCCAGTGGGACGTAATTAATGATTTTTCATCATAAGGTCACTATGTTGTTTAACTAGGAGATGACATAATATCAATTTAGAATATTTAGTGAACCTACACTCTCGATATTGTTACTATGGGACAATATTCGAGGCATGAAATGTAGATAATGTCTTTTCCAACATATCTGCATTTGTAATATTTTCTCCGCATAATCTTAATTACGAAGTAATTCTGAATAATGCAGAATTGTACTCACAGACTGATTTAAAATCCTACAATCTCAGGTGTAGCCAATTATATCGAGCCCATGGGAGAATGATAGTATGCTAGGTGGTTATACCTTTCTGTTAGATTCCTCCAAAAGATCAATGGATCTTTCACCGTGAGATATTCTGCTTTTATGCCATCATAAAAGTGATGACGAAGGAATATCAGTGCCTGTGTGCGATCCTTCAGGGATGCGGTGTTTTATTTTTTAATAGTATCACCAAGACTACTAGCTTCAAAGTGAAGTTTAGCATCAAGGATCCAAGATAAATAATTCTTTCCAATGATATTCAATGCAGCAAACTCAAGCTTGGTGAGATTTGACATAATATAAATAAGATAAAGAGAATATTTAGATTCAAATGTACTAAATATTACCTTTATTTTAATACCTCCGTAGTGGACTAGAATTTTGTGTTGATAACGTATTGTAAAAGTAATAGACAATAACCAATCATACAAGTGCACACAGATATTTACGTGGTTCGGCTTCAGGCCTACGTCCACAATTAAAAGAGAGAAGATTTTTACTAATTTGTTTAAGGAAGAATACAATATGGGATCTCAATATACTCATAGTAGGTTACTCTAGTAATGAATACTTTTGTCATTGTAAAATGAATCTATCATCCCCTTTATATAGATTCATTTTACTGCCGCCTTCATTTCACCACCTTTAATTACTAAGACAATTGATATTCATACATTTCAATCACAAATGAAATGTAGTCAAAGGTCACATGGGTGGATGACACCCATCTAATCTTTCATTTACAACATACCTTATTTAATTGGCAGTATTGTATTAAAATATTTTTAAGTAAATCTAGCGTTATTACTTTTTTTTTTTTTTTGTTGATAAATCAGTAAATGAGTATCTTGGACTAGCTTACATGTATTAGACTAAGTTCCCCTCCCCGTAACAGTCAGGCATACCTTTTAAGTTCTACTTGTCAACGATCGATGCAGAGGAAACTCGAATTCGAGACACTTGAACTTTACCGCGTACTTCAATAATTTAAAAAGTAAATGAAAGGATATGATTAATTAGGGCATGTTTAGGAGGTAAAAACTGATTACGTGAAGTATAGATGAATTAGTTTTAAATTTTTTATTCTTTGATAAATAGTTTTAAGTTGTATAATGATTTACATTTAATCTAAAAAAATACTAAAAATATGAACAAAGTAAGAATAGAATAGGGGTGTCAATTTTTGACATAACACAATAACACGACTAGAAATTAACGGGGTTCGATTGAGCATAAATGAGCTTGGGTCATAAATAGGTTGATACGTATAATATGATTCATAAACATGTCGTGTTTGAGTTTTAGTAGTGTCAACTTGTTTAACATGACTTAACACGTTTAACTATAAAAAATATCATGAGTTAAGATAATTCGTTTCACATCGAAAGTTTATTAAAATTTGGAGTTTTTTTACTTATAAAAGAGTTTTTTACTTTGATTTGTTCAATGTCCAAAGTTTACTAAACTTGAAAATTATCTATACATATTAAAGAATAAGTAACTTTTTTTATTTAAATTTTAAAAAATTAAAATAAATGGGTTAAACGTGTCAACATGTGTAACCTGTTTAATAAATGGGTTAGATTTGGGTTTTAATACTTGACACGATAAGTTAATAGTGTCGGGTTAGGGTTGATACATATTTTCAAATATGTATAATTTAACACGATCCGAACATGACACAATAATACGAATTGACTACTCCTAAAATAGAGTAGAGTTAAATTTTTTGAAATCTATAAATAGTGATTCTAACCTAATTCAAATTGAAGAATTATTAAACATCTTCTTGAGAAGGAAATAAAATTATGTCCATTTATCGGATTTCCAGGATTTGACAAAGGGAAAGATGATTTTCAAAGATAATTTTTAATTTTATAGGAAAAATTAGCACTGACATTTTTTAAGGTTTCTGAAATTACACAGACCTCCCATACTTTACCTGACAATATATAGATACCTCCCTCATTCCAATTTTTTTTTTTCAAAATGATGAAACTGACTCTTTTATTTATTTATTTTTGCATTTTTCTAATTTTGACCACTTTTTTCTAACTTATTTTTAAAGATTTTTTTATTTTTTATTTAAAAACAAAGTTAAGGTTTTTATCAATCTTTATTTGAAAAATGAAAAAAATATTGGTCAAAATTTTTAAAATTCGAAAAAAAAATATGAAAGGAGTAGTTTTGTCATTTTAAAGAAAAAAATTGCTTGAAGAGAGGTATCTGTATATTATCAGGTAAAGTAGAGGAGGTCTGTGTAATTTCAAAAACTTCAGGACAGGTTAATGTAATTTTTGTAACTTCATGGAAAGTCAATATAATTTACCCAATTTTATATTACCCAATTTTATATTAATAGAAAATATATATAAGTAATTTTTCTGTACACTTTTGTTTTTATCACCAATGTTATGAACCCAAGGCTGGCTTTATACAATTAAAGGTGTAAAGTGATAAAGTGACAACTCTAAAAGAGGCTCTTTTTTTAATATTAATGTAATTTTTTTACTTTATTTCTAATATATATATATATATATATTATATTTACTTTTATAATATAAAATTTAATAATTTTCCAACAAGAGAGATATTTATATTGAATAAAATTCTAATAATAGAGTTTTTACACATTTATTTTATTTAAATAAATAACAATAAAATATTAGAGTACCATACGAATAAAATTAACTTCTTATTTCATGGAGTTTTTATGGTTTTTTTTTTGTATAGTTAGATTTTTATTAACGCTAAACTCCTAATTTGATTATATTATAAATACATGAAATTTGGGATCTTTTGTAGAGTTAGTCTTTTATTAACCTTAGATTTTTAATTTGATTATATTATAAATACTTAAAATTTGGGAGTTTTCTTTTAAGTGAGGTCTAAAGAGATTGTTTTGTTGGCTTTATAGTTAGAGCCGACTCAGTATGAACCATATCAATGATAAAGATTAAAAGAGAATTTTTTTTTATTATATGAATACAAGGGATAAAATTAATTTGTAATGAAAATAAATGTAAAATGACTAATTATTATTTTTTTTTGTCTTTTCTTTTTGCCAACTTTTGAAAGAAAAAGCAAATGAGTTTGGACATTTTTTCCTTTTATTTCCCTTTCCCCTCTTACTTTTTATCCAAGTAAGATGTAAAGTTACTCTTATTTTCCTTTTCTTTCTTTTTTGGGGGATGGCAAGATGTTGCAATACTTTCTAAATTTCCTCTCAAATACTCGGTCCTTCATTTGACATAGACGATTAAGAGGCCTATTAGTGAAAATTATTTGCGTCGCAAAGACTTGCGTCGCAAGTATTCTACATTTAAGAATGATCTGTTCAAGCATCACAAATGCGCAATTATTTGTGACAATTTTTAAAGTGTCACAAATAAGTTCCTAACTAGAAGTGTCTTTTGTTGTATTGAAAAATATGCTTGAAGTTCAAAATCTGTTTTATTGAAAGGTATGCTTTAAGTTGATTCCATCTCGCTATATAAATGAGGCATTTTGATGTACTTGTTATATTAAATCAAAGGTGTAATTTAGACTAGTTTCCATGAAAATTTGTCCAAGTTTTTCTATCATGATGTTTCAGATTAACTACCTCAAACCTTTCAAGTTCCTCTCTTAAATTTATTTTATTTTTCCAAAAGAAGCCTTTGACGACAGTTATTGGGTAAGCCTATATCAAGGTATTTTGGACCTCTAGTGAAAAGTGAATTGAATTTACACCTTTGTTTTTTTTAATACACATCTTTCATTAGCTTTCAACTGTCTAACTTGCTTACAATATACGTAGAAACTATGCAACACTCAGCTGAAAGTTACTACTTGTGAGGAATATTCAGAGCAGCCTGAGCAGCAAACAAACATGTGATGTCATGCATTGCAAAAGAAGACTAGTACAGAAGAATTATTAGCTTAATGGGAAAGCACAAATTGTTTCATTTCTATACTTCTGAAAAGAGCTGATTCTAAATTGCTGCTGATGGCTTCCAGAATACAATGTTAAGAGACCATCTTATTATTCATGGAGAGATCAGAAAGAAAATGCATTCTACCATATTTGACTCAAATACTGGTGAGATTTATATTTTTTAAATCTATATAGGACATAAATATTGGCATGATGGAAAGAATTCTAACATGCTTAATTCTTGACATTACCTAATAGTTCATGAAGATATGGTCTCTGACAATGTATTACAGCAATATCAGTAGCAATAGCGAGTAACGTCTAATATGCATGTTTGTGGTTATTACCCGACAGGAGAAGGATTATAAGGAAAGGGAATCAAGAACAGATCATGTTTTCTTCTCACAGTCAAGCCGAAGGCCTCGGTCATGTCTAGTTCTTCTTGCTTCAATCCACTGGGGAGTTTCCAATCAAAATGGTACAGCAATTGTGCAAGTGGGAGCTCAATATTAGCTAGAGCAAATGTTATGCCTGGACATATCCTTCTTCCAGCACCAAATGGAATGTATTCAAAATCAGTCCCCTTGAAATCAATTGAATTGTTGAGGAATCTCTCTGGCTGAAATTTCTCTGCTTCAGTCCAATGTCTGGGATCTCGGCCGATTGCCCATGCATTAACAATGACTTTTGTCTTGGCAGGTATCTCATATCCATTGATTTCACAACGCTCACTACTTTCTTTTGGAACTAACAGAGGAGCAGAGGGATGTAGCCTCAAGGTTTCTTTGATTACTGATTTTAGAAATTTTAATTCATGAAGGCCCGTTTCATCCACATTTCCTTTTTCTCCAAATACTTCCCTTACCTCAGCTTGTGCCCTTTTCATCACTTCAAGGTTTTTCAGAATTTCAGACATCGCCCACTCTACGATTGTTGATGATGTCTCACTCCCAGCACTGAAAATGTCCTGAAGGATTGACAGACTTCAAGTTATGTTATTGATACTTCCAAGTATCAATTTTTTTTTTTATAAAAAAAAAAAATCATATTCCAACTGTAGAACTCTTGAAGCACCCCAATATATATCTACAGGATAGAAAAAATAAAAAATCACATCCATATTTTAAGAAATCAACATGGGTCACAACTTTAAAGCGTAATACCAATTGGAAATACTTGAACTTTGAAAATCATGAGAATTAAAAACCTGTTTCCAAATTCAAAAGGTAAAATTGAAGGTAAGAACAAACTTAAATCATGAAAGAGTCACAGACAACATCATTTCAATCAAGTACTTAGCAAGAGCCCTTAGGCTTTGTTATGATTGGATTTCCTAACTAAAGGAGCTTTTTAACAGAACTTTCACCACATTTTTGCAGTTCAACTTCTAGTTAATTATGTGACTATCATGAACAGATGCGATATTTATTTGAATGTACATGCATTTCTACTGCAAATTTAAATTCATTTTCTACAATTTCATGGGTTCATTGGGTCACCCCTCAGGTTCCCAAATTCATGGCTGTTGGGGCTGTACTATTGTCATAAAAATGGACAAATATGATCACGAAAAGGAGATTAGAGTTGTTCAATAGGTGACCTTATGTCCCTGTTCTCGTTGGAGAATTCTCATTTTCTTTATTATCAATCCCAAAGCCTATGGTTTTATTTGTTTTTGCCCATACTATTAGCTGCCTTCTGTTGGCATGGTTTGGGCAGCAGGTTTTGAGTGATTTTTTCTTGCTCAGGGGTCAAATTATAGTCCAATTTAATCCCTTTCTTCGCCAAGAAAACACTTTCTGCTTTCCAAAGCATTAAATTGCTTCTAAAATGCTAACCGAGGATGTCCAACTAAGTGCCAAACCTTAATTGCTGCCACTTCTATTTGTAAAATATTTCAAGGGTTTGGCAATCTATCAATAAATGATATAATATTAAGGTTGTGACATTTATTTGTTACAAAACATTAGCTGCAGGGTGGCTACTGTATATATATACACTGAAATGAATACAGAATAAGAAAGGTAACATACTAACCAAGATGACTGCTTTGATGTTGTTGTCAGTTAATGGAAATTGAAGGTCTCCGTGCTTCTGAATCTTTAACAGTACATCTACTAGATCCTCCTCCACTTCTTTGTCGTCCCCATTTTTTGTTGTTTTATTTCTCTGTTTGTGGTCATTGACAATGGTCTCAAGTATCCGATCAATTCTTTTATGCATCTCCTCAAACCTTGGCCTCATTCTGCTGATCACCGAAAGCATTTTAACTGAAGGGTACATATCAACAATCCTGAAACCATTTGCAAGTTTTATAGATTCCTTAACAATCGATATGAATGCTTCTTGATCTTTATTTTTTTCACCAAAAGCAGCTTTTGCAGTTATGCCATATGTCGGTGCGAAAATTTTCTTATTGAGATTGATTGGGCATTTTGCATTTGAATAGATTGATCTAATGAAATTGAAGACCTCATCTTCCCTAATCGATCGGAATGTTTGGACGCGCTTAGGACTTAAAAGCTCCATTATGCAAATCTTGCGCAAGTTGTCTCCAGTAATCACCATATGGAGAAAAGATAATGTCTGTAAAATCGTATGACCAGATCTTGGAAGCAAGAAAATATGGCCTTTGAGCAAAGATGATATCATTGGTTTTCATAACCTCTTTGGCAATTTCTGGTGAAGAAACAATGACAGTGGAAATTTCTCCTAGTTGTAGGTGCATCAATGGCCCATATTTCTTGGCTAAGTCTCTTAGGGTGTGATGGGCTAGTGAGCCAACGAGCTGGTGCATGTTTCCTATGAGAGGTAGCTGCCATGGACCTGGAGGCAGTTTTGGACCTGAGTTATTGGCTTTGGATCTCTTCACAATTTTGAATACCATGAATATGAAGAGGAGGAAAGCAAAGAGGACAGAGACGGAAGGAAGTTGGAGCTCCATGAGGATGAAGAGAATGGTATTCTTGGTGAAGAGTCTTTTATTTGCTTATAAGAGGAAATGCCTTCAAACATGTTCAAGCTTTTGTTAGGTAGTCGTCATAAATTTATTCAGATTCTTGACAATCTGTTTTGCGATCCGAGACAATTCGAATTGAAATTTTTTTGACTTATTTTTATTTTTAAGCCTATTTTATATTTTGTGTTGTAAATTACTTACATAAATGTATTATTTTTTGACTTAGAAGAAAACAATAGTTATCAGAGAAAAAGAAGTTTCAGGTTTTACGAATTTTTGTTCTTATAATTTTTTTGATATATAATGGACTGATCATCGTTATTTGTAAACGTATATATCTTGTCAAATCATGTAAATTTATACATATATATATATATAATTTTGTATATTTTATATTTATTTAAGATTAATTTATTATTTATTTAATCATTTTCACATAATAAGTTTTCTATCGCAAAGAGACTAATTTTTATAGCATGGCTTTTCATGAACTCGAGTGCATAAGGCTCAGCGGACCAGAGTACTGCAGTACTCAATTTGAATAATTAGAGCTTCACCCGATTTTCGGTGCGGTCGCTTTCTGCCTGTAAATACATTTTCACAACCAAATTGCACAGGACTAAGTGGTTGTGGATGTCTCTCCACAATAATTATGATGAAGAAAATATCAATTGAGATTGAATGCATTCAAAAGTGACGTGAAAGTTATAGATTTGAAGTGCGAAAATAATCTTGTTATTTATAGAATGAGACCGCATACTCTCTTTTGAGTAGGCTATAATTCCCAGCTTCCAAAAATAAAAAATAAAAAAATTTAAGAATAATTATACTTTATTTTTTAAAATTTTTTAATAATTGCTAACAATACTTTTAAGATTTCAAAAATAACACTATTTCTATTCTAGTTTTAATTTTAGTAACAGATTCTTTCCTGCTGTTTAAGGTGGAATAGAATAATTTCAACATAATTTTTTTTGAAATGTTAATTTTGTCCTTATAAATAATGTTAGGAGAAAATTGTCCCCACATGCCATAATTAAATGAAAAAATTGCCCTTCATAAAATACACAAGTGTAATACATATAAATAAACTCTTTCTCTCTAAAATAAAAAATTCTTACTTACCCAAAATAAATAAAAAATTTCTCTTTAAAAATCATTTTAATTTTTCTCTCTAAAATTGATATGAGAATTAACTTCTCTCCAAAAATTAAATAAAATTTATAGATTTTGTTTGATTACATTTTCAAAAATAGATTTTTAATTTCAAAAAATTATATCTGAATCACTATCCAAGCGTAGCCATATCTCTCTAAAAATTAGTATTTCATAACTTATCTCTAAAAATTTATTTCTTTCTCAAATTAAAAAAAAAAAATAGTTTCTCTCTCTCTCCAAAATTAGTATTTTTCTTAATAAAAATGTTTCTCTCCCTAAAATTCTTCTCTCTATAAAAATTATTTTTTTTTTCTAAAAATTACTTTAATTTCTCTCTCTAAAATTGATCTACGAATTAGTGTCTCTAAATATTCATCTCCTCTAAAATTAAAGAAAATTAATTTCTCTCTATAAAATCTCTCACTCTAAAAACCAATCTGCTTCTCTCCCAAAAATTCTTCTTTTTATAAAATTATTATTTTATCTCTCTAAATTTTTTTTATAAACTCTTTTCTTTTTCTAAAATTAAGAGAGATAATCTCAATAAATTTGTTTCTACGTCTAAATCTTTCTCTCTGTAATCTTATCTAAAATATGTCTTGAATTAATTTATTTATTTAAAAAATTATCTAAAATCCTTTTACTCTAAAAATTATATAACATTAATTGGTTGAGGCACTGCCAATTGCCATCAACAGAAGCTTCATCAATAATCAATTATCAATCATGGGTTCTGAAATAGTTTTGGAAGTGATATTAGCAATCCCCCACCACCTGATGGGGTTTTCCTTCATTATGGAAGTGGGATAGAATTCTGGATTGTTTGGTTCGATTTAGAATTGAAGATGCTGTTGTCTATTGATGAAAAAAAAAATTGGTTAAGACCAAATACATACACACACACATATATATATATATATATATATACACACACACACAATACAAGATTGAATGTTCACCTAAACACCCATCACCCATCCACAGATCAAACCAAATACATAATTAAACGCAAAACACTCAATTAATTTGAACAACTAAACACCCATCACTCATGTTAAACCACCAACTCATCTAAAAGCTTAAGAACTTTACCCTTCATGTTGGCTAGTATGAACCTACACATGTCAATTCATATTTTGAGAGTGATGATGAAGTTTGAATTCAAGACCTTTCGCCTGCTCTGATATCATCTTAAACTACCAACTCATCAAACTTTATTATTATATTTTCTAACAACCCATGGATCAAACCAAAACAATCCCAATAAAAATTGATGAAACAGAGGGCAATCTCTTATGTTTTTCACTTCAATGTTCACCATACATGTATTTCACTTCTATGTACACCACACATAAATAAACTCACTACCAATTAATACAACACCACCGCAGCCATTTCCACTTCATAGAATCACTCTAACACCATCTACCCCACTGCCATTATCCCTATGATCAATCTCTCAAACAATCTTTCAAAGGGAAATTATGTGGTGACAGAGAGTAAAAGAAATGAAATTTAAGGCATATTGGAGCTTTAGAAAGAGAACGCATATGCCAGGGCTTGGAGACTTGATTGTTTATCTTCATTGTCAAATCCGCACAACTTTATTAAAATCGAGTTTGTAATTTACATTCCAATTGAAATTTTGTTAAAGTTTGTTATGGTGTTTAACTTAGTAATTTGGTTCTGTTAATAAGTCCCTGGTATTTGGGAGTAGGTTTAGCAGTTTGACTTTTTCTTTGCATGTATTACTCACATCAGTTAGCACTGAACGTGAGCAGTTTTCCCTTCCTAGTTGTAAGGCTATATATGTAGCCACTTTCATTCAATAAACTTCAAGTTCTTGCTTCAAACACTTTTACTTATATTCAACATTTGGTATCAGAGCCACAGTAGCAACTTCCTGACTTTGCAGCAACAACAGCAATGGCATCAGACGGAAATTATATGCAGCCAACAATTCCTCGTCTTGACGACTATTATGATCACTAGGTCCATGCTTATGGAAAAATTTTTGCGTTCCAAAGAATACTGGAGCGTGGTCGAGAGTGGTCTTCTCGAAGAAGTCACAAGGGCAGTCCTCACCGTTGCCCAGACCAAGACACTCGAAGATAAAAAACTGAAAGACCTAAAAGCCAAGAATTACCTCTTTCAAGTCATTGATCGTTCGATTTTGGAGGCCATCTTGAAGAAAGACACCTCAAAAGATATTGGGACTCTTTAAAGAAGAAATATCAAGGGACAACTTGTGTCAAATAAGCCAACTCCAAGCACTAAGAAAGGAGTTTGAGATTCTCCACATGAAGGAGGGAGAATGTGTGAATGAGTATTTTGCTCGAACTCTCACTGTAGTTAATAAACTGCGGATTCATGGAGAAAAAAAAGAAGATGTTGTTGTGCTTGAAAAGATACTACGATCTATGACTTCCAAATTTGACTATGTTGTTTGCTCCATTGAGGAGTCTAATGACTTAGTCAACATGACAACTAATGAGCTCCAAAGTAGTCTTTTGGTTCATGAACAAAGGATGAACAGTCATGTTGTGGAGGAGCACGCTTTGCAGGTGGAGTACGCTAATGACATAGGAAGAAGAGGTCGTGGACGTGGTGCATATCGAGGCAAGGGCAGAGGTCATGGCAGATCAGCTTTCAATAAATCCATTGTTGAATGCTATCATTGCCATGATCTAGGGCATTTTCAGTATGAGTGTCCAAAGAGAGGCAAGGAGTCAAGGGCATACTTTGCAGAAACAAGTGAAGAAATGCTTCTTATGACATATATTGACGTATAGAAAGATCCCAGTGAAGAAGCTTGGTTTCTGGATTCAGGATGTAGTAACCACATGTGTGGTAAAAAGGAATTTTTCAATACTCTGAACGAAGATTTTCGAGAGTCGGTAAAGCTTGGGAACAATACTTATCTCAATGTCATGGGAAAAGGAGGTATTTGAATGCAAATCGGAGACGTTACACATATTATTACTGAGGCATATTATGTTCCCCAACTAAAGAACAACCTATTGAGCATAGGGCAATTGCAAGAAAATGGCCTAGCCATTCTTATTCAAAATAACATGTGCAAGATCTATCATCCAGAAAGAGGCCTCATCATGCAAACCAATATGTCTCAAAATCGTATGTTCATCTTTCTCTCAAAAATTCAATCTCCATAGTGTTTTCACTTTATCACCGACAACTTGGATTATCTTTGGCATTGTCGATATGGTCATCTCAGTTTTGGGGGACTCAAGACACTCTATGGGAAGCAGATGGTGACAGGTCTGCCTCAGCTTAAAGATCCTAAAGCGGTTTCTGAAGATTGTGTTATGGGAAAACATTCAAGAGATCCTTTTCCAAGGCACAACAGATGGCGAGCTACGAAGATCCTTCAACTTATTCATGCTGATATTTGTGGACCGATTTCTCCTACCTCCAACGACAACAAGAGGTAAGTCCTGACTTTTCATTGATGACTTTAGTCGTAAAGTTTGGGTGTATTTTTTGGTGGAGAAATCCGAGGCCTTTGCTACATTCAAGCTATTCAGAAGTCTAGTTGAAAAGGAGAAGAATGCTTGCATCAGAGGTCTAAGAAGAGATCGCGGAAGAGATTTTTTATCAAATGAGTTTGTCACCTTCTGTTCCTTTAATGGCATACGAAGACAACTCACCAGTGCTTACACTCCCCAACAAAACGGCGTGGCGGAACGGAAGAACCGTACAATCATGAACATGGTATGCTGTTTGCTCTAGGGGAAAACAAGTTCCTAGGACTTTCTGGCCAGTAGTTGTTCGGTGGACTGCTTACATTCTCAATCGAAGTCCAACTCTTGATGTGCGAAACATAACTCCTGAGGAGGCTTGGAGTGGGTCGAGACCATCAGTTGACCATTTTTGCGTTTTTAGCTATATTTGTTATGCCCATGTAGCTGATCATCGACGCACCAAGTTAGAAGAAAAAATTTTTGCAGTGTGTAATGCTTGGGAGTTAGCGAAGAATCAAAGGCCCATCGCCTTTATGACCTCGTTTAAAAAAAATCATTGTTAGTAGAGATGTAATTTTCAGTGAGGGCGATGGATGGAATTGGGCTGAGAATCAAGACGGTCTTGTAACTGAACTGCACTGGAATGATATGGAAGATGACAGTGATGACAGTGAGGTATGGGAAGATGACAGTACTGTTAAGGATGCAATCGTTGAGCAACACGAGGATGAGGAGGCAACAGAGCAAGAGGCAGCAACGCAAGATCTTGATGCTGTTGGAGATCTACCTGTTGGAGAGTCTCCTAGTCCAAATAGAAGAAGAACACAGAGACAACCAACCCTGGATGAGAGATTATGTCACTGAATTAGAAGACTCATAAGGTGAAGGTGAGAACTCTCTCTTGGCTTTGTTTGTTGATAGGGACCCGCAATCCTTTGAAGAAGCCGTGAGGAGTAAGAAGTGGAGAGTGGCCATGGATGCTGAGATTGCTGCCATTGAAAGGAATTCTTCATGGGAATTAATTGATCTTCCAGTTTGAGGAAAGAAAATTGGCGTTAAGTGGGTCTTCAAAACGAAGTTAAATGAGCATGGTGACATCGATAAGCATAAGGCAAGACTGGTCGCAAAGGGTTATGTCCAACAACATGGGGTTGATTTTTTAGAAGCGTTTGCACCTGTAGCCAGGCTTGATACCATCAGACTTGTGATTTCTTTTATAGCACAAAAGCATTGGAAAATCTCCCTAACTGGATGTGAAGTCAACGTTTTTACATGGCAAAATTGATGAAGAGGTCTATGTTGCACAGCCACCTGGATATGAAAAGAAGGGCAATGAGTAGAAAGTATACAAGCTGAAAAAGGCATTTTATGGATTACGATAGGCTCCACAGGCATGGTACAGCAAAATAGAGTCTTATTTTGAGAAGGAAAGGTTTACTAAATGTCCTCATGAGCATACCCTATTCACCAAGACCTTACTAGGAGGTAAGTTTCTAATTGTATGCCTCTATGTTGATGATTTAATTTTTACTGGCAACAATGAAGACATGTTCATGGCTTTCAAACAGTCTATGAAAAAGGAGTTTGATATGACTGATTTGGGAAAGATGAGATAATTTTTGGGTATAGAAGTATTGCAGCAAGACGATGGGATCTTCATTTATAAAAAAAAACATGCCCAAGAAATTCTGGACAGGTTTGGAATGATAGAGTGCAACTCAGTGCTCAATCCCATAGTTCTGAGGGCTAAGCTTGAGAAAGACAGCGATGTAGAACCCATAGACAACACTTTTTTCAAACAGATGATTGGGAGTCGCATGTATCTAACAACCACCAGACCTGATCTCATGTTTGTTGTTAGCTTACTTAGTAGGTACATGGAACACCCAACATATTTGCACCTACAAGCAACTAAGTGAGTGCTCAGATATTTGAAGGGGACAATAGACTATGGCATCTTCTATAACAAGGGAGGAAACACAAAACTTATGGCATTCACGGATAGTGATTATGTCCGGTGATTTAGAAGATCGAAAGAGCACATCGGGATATTTGTTCTTGCTAAGTTCAGGAGCTGTGTCGTAGTCTTTAAGGAAACAACCGGTAGTCACGTTATCCACCACTGAAGCTGAATTTGTTGCAGCATCTTCATGTGCTTGTCAAGCTGTGTGGCTAAGAAGGCTGCTGGAAGAGTTGAATCATGTTCAAGAAGAGTCCATGGTAATCTACAGTGACAATAGTTCAGCTATTAAACTTTCAAAAAATCCAGTTTTGCATGGTTGGAGTAAGCATATAGATGTGAGGTTCCACTTTCTTCGAGATCTAAGCAAGGATGGAGTAGTGAAGTTAATACATTGTGGATCTCAGGAGCAAATTGCTGATATTTTAACAAAACCTCTTAAGCTGGATTCTTTTGAGAAGCTGCACAACATGATGGGAGTAAGTAAAAATCCTACTCTAAACTGATTTGTATATGTAATCAGTTTAAGGGAGGAAATGTTGAAGTTTGTTATGGTGTTTGACTTAGTCATTTGGTTCTGTTAATAAGTCCCTGGTATTTGGGAGTAGGTTTAGGAGTTGGACTCTTTCTTTGCATGTATTACTCACATCAGTTAGCACTAAACATGAGCAGGTTTCCCTTCCCAGTTGTAAGGCTATATATGTAGCCACTTTCATTCAATAAACTTCAAGTTGTTGCTTCAAACACTTTTACTTATATTTAACAAATTTTACTTTGAATTCATCAACAGAGGGGACAAAAATATCAAAGTAGAAATAACGATTAAACAATCACCAGCTAGAAATCATTGTCGATGACAATGGTTTGATCTTTTGCAGCAGCGGGGTGCAATGGAAAGGGTGCGATGATCGGCCATTTTCGGCAGTGTTGGCGACAGTGGTGGCTATGGCGTTGGTGGTGGCGACGCATGGTGGCCTTCCTTTTTGCCGACGGTAGTGGCTATGGCGCTGTGCGGTGATGCCCGATGGCCCTTCTTTTTGGCGATGGTGGCTCTGGGTAGAGAAATTTTGTGTGTGGTGTGTGTGTGTGTGTGTGTGTGTGAGAGAGAGAGAGAGAGAGAGAGAGAGAGAGAGAGAGAGGGAAAGAAGTGAAATGGGCGTAGTTCCTCCCATAGAGGTTAGAGGAGTTAGGTCTTTGAAATAATCCAAATTGTGAGAGAGAGATTGTTGGTGATATACAAGAAAGAGAGTGAGGGTTTTGTCTGTTTGATTAAATAGTATTATTAAAATACATGGATAAATTGGTAATTTAAAGAGTTTTGTTAATGCGGTTTGAGAGGACCAGCCGGTAAGAGGGACAATGTTATTTTTAAAATTTTAAGAATACTGTTTGCAATTATTAGAAACACTAGGAAAAGTAAGTGTAATTATCTCAAAAAATTACATGTAAAACTTAAGTTATTTTCAAATTAATTTATCCACATTTAAACTGACCCCATTCTAATTATCGGCCCAATACTAATTCTAAACTTAACCCTTTACTACTTCAATCCCAATTTGAACCTAACACATGCCAAGTTATGACCCAATTTTAATTCTAACTCAACATTTTACCACTTAAATTTTCCTTTAAACTTAGCCCACCCCAAGTTTTGACCTAATTCTAATTTAATACAACTCATTAACCATAATTTGTTAAATCATCTCCCTCTTTGAGAAAAAAAAATTTACATGTCAAATTTCTCCAATTTGAGTTAAAAAAGAATCCTATCATCTTCTTCTTTTAGAAAAAATATATATATTCCTCCAAAAAATACTCCCTTATCATCTTCCTCTTTGAGAAAAAAAAAACAATTTTGCATGTAAAATTTTTTAATTTGAAAAAAAAAAATCTCTTGTAAAATTTCTCTCGAAATAAAAAAAATCTTACCCCTTTATTTTTTTCTGACTCCGACTTTGACGGCTAGAGTCGGCTTTTCATGAACTCATGCTTTATTTATCTATTATTTTTTAGGCAATGAATTTAATGAGAAAATGGATAAATGATTGAAGATAGTGTCTTCTTTCAATGATCTATGTGTGATTGTTGAGAACCCACGTCAAGGAAAACAAAGTGTGTGGTGGTGGTGCTGGTGGTAGATAAAAAGAAAATGAGCAGATTGTATGTGAGTCTTCGAGCTTAGGCCCATACCTTTCAAATTTATTAATCCAATCCGATGAATTTTCAACTTATTTCTCGGACCCTGTAATTTTAAAACTCATATTTTCAAGATGCGATTTTGGATTAATATTTTGTTCATAATTAAGTTAATTAAACGCACATTAAAATTGCATCTTGAAGATGCGATTTTATTAGCAACTACATTATTCAGCCCACTTCATCCTAAAGTTGTTTAAAACTTCATATTTCCCTATCAAACACTTCATTTTTTTTGTTCGATCACTTCATGCAAGTGTATTTATGCATGGAAGTGTGGTATCTTCCGGTCCATAGTCAATTTAATTTTTTTTTGACATTTTTCCCCACATATCCTAGGAATCAATTAATTAAAAGTTTTAAGTTAGTTTGGTCACGTTAACTTTCAAAGTACACCTCCGAGCACATGTTTATTCATGTGATCACTTCACACAACTCTATTTATGCATAAATGTGTGTTAGGTTCCGGTTCGAAGTTGGTTTTATTTTTTTTTTTAAACTTTTTTGCCCCCACATACACTAGGTAACAATTAATTAAAAGTTTTAAGTTAGTTTGGTCATGTTAGCTTTTAAAGTACCCCTCTGAGCTCATATTTTTTCATCCGATCACTTCAAGCAACTGTATTTATGCGTGAAGGTATGTTAGGTCTTAGTCTGGAGTCAGTTTGAATATTTTTTGACATTTTTCCCCCCATACCCTAGTAATCCATTAATTAAAGATTTTAAGTTAGTTCGGTTGCGTTAGCTTTCAAAGAATCCCTCCGGGCTCTTTTTTTCATTCGATCATTTCACGCACCTATATTGATGCATAAAGGTGTGTTAGGTCTCAGTTTGGAGTTGGTTTGAATTTTTTTAGACATTTTTGCCCCCATACCCTAGGAATTAGTTAATTGAAAGTTTTAAGTTAAATTGGTTGTGTTAGCTTTCAAAGTACCCCTCTGAGCTCATGTTTTTTCATACGATCATATCACGCAACTATATCATTGCATGAAAGTGTGTTAGGTCTTGGTCCAGAGTCGGTTTTATTTTTTATTTTTTGACATTTTCCCCCATACCCTAGCAATCAATTGATTAAAAGTTTTAAGGTATTTCTATCATATTAGCTTTCAAAGTACTCCTCTGAGCTCATGTTTTTTCATCCAATCACTTTATGCAATTATATTTATACATGGAGGTGTGTTAGGTCCCAGTCCACCATCGGTTTGATATTTTTGTAGCCAATTTTTCCCTAAAACATTTACTTTTTAATAAGATGTGAAGAAATATGTAAATCCATTATATGTAATAAAATGTGTATGATACATATGGTTGATTTACATGTACAAAAAAGCTGATACATGTGTTTGATTTTGTTCTTTTTATTTATTGATTATTATTAGAACTTCATTGTAGATGGCAAATCATTTATAAAATTATCTGGCCTGAAAAAAAATTCATGTAGCACTATTTTCAGATGATGAGTTTTGGTACAACATAAAGTTACTCTTTTGTAATTTAGAGGTGGAAGCTTCATGCAATGGGTTGTCCTATTCCTAATTTTTTTTAATACATGATTATTGATTAATGACTTGACCTCAACTTCCATTTAAAGTGTTATGTCAAACACTTAACTACTAGGTTATAAAGGACCAATGACCTATCCAAATGGTGCAAGTATCTATCCTCACGCAATTAATGTGAGTTCAATTCCCCCCTTCTCTATCATAGTATCAACAACAACAAAAACTAATAGGTTATAATAGTTGTGCGTAATGGACTTTTGACAATGGAGATAAAATATCCATTTGGGTTGATAAGTAAGTTATGGACCAAGTGTTATATGAGTATGTTCCAAGTGAGAACATAAGTGAAATCGACTAGAATTTGAAGATAAAAGACTATATAATGGATAATAAGTAGTGGAAAGAGGGTAAGGTTAAAAGATTGGTGGGTAAGGAGTTAGGAAACAAAATCATTAAAATTCTAATTCATATATCAAATGTTGAAGATACTATGTGGTGGGGAATGGAAACAAGTCATTTGTTCTCTCAGAAGTCTGTCACGAGGTTGGCTAGAGATTTAAGATGTGCAGATCAACATCAAAATTTGAACCCTAAAAGATTTTATTTTTCTTGGTGTTGGAAATTGAAGTGTGCCCTTAAGATCAATTCCTTCTTATGGTACTATTGAGGTGTAGGATTCTGTCGAAAAAGTTACTAAAAAATTAGAGGTGTTCGGTGTAGATATTTATTGTGATCTTTGTCTTGATATGATTGAGGATCATAATCATATTTTTTTACGATGTAAAGGAGCTAGGTATGTATGGGCGTTGATTGTAGGGGGCCTGTGAGACACCCACTAGTGAGAATACTGATGTGATTGATTAGCTAAAGACTATTCAACAAAATTGTAGGTATAATATGAGATTGGATAAAAAGTGGTAAATATTTTATGACAGATATGATGTGTGATTATTATAGGATGTTTAGAGATTATTATAGGATTAATGCATGGTTTAGGCATCATTATATTTCCAATGCAAAAGATAAAAGTGTGAGGTTTATCAGGTGGATACCTTCTATTGGAAAGAAAACAATGAACTTTGACGGATCAAAGAAGCAAGATGGGTTTTCAGGTGGTGTTGGTGTTATTGTTAGAAATAAAGGTGGAGAAATTTTCTTGGATTTATCTAGTTGGTATGATGGACATTACTTGGTCCCACAATTGGAAGCTTTAGCTCTTAGAGAAGGGTTGTTAAGGATAAATGTTAACAATAGTAAAGTTTTTGATGTTGAAGGTGACTCAAAGGTTAGAATTAATACATTATTGGGAAGGTAGAGATGTTCATGGACAATTTACAATATTTTGAAAGATTATGTTAACATAATTGCTGATAAGGAGTCAATGATTACTTTTAAGCATATTTATCGTGGGCCAATTTAGTTGCTGACTGGTTAGCCAAGAGGACTCATGATACCCAAGGCAAAATAGTGTGGTTGAATAGGTTCCCAAGGGATCTCTATCAAATTGCTATAAATGATATGAAAGGTAGAACTTTAGAAAGACTGGTATAATACTACCAAAAGAAAAAAAACTATTGGTGACTCCTAACTAGGGGCAAATTTACAGCAGGGCAGGGGGCACCTGTCCAACTGAATTTTTTTTTTTTTTTAAAGTTAAGATTGGAATAAAATTTTATATATTTTAAAATTTTTTAACTTTTCTCCCACTAAATTGTTTAAAAAAACTCTCTTCCCCTAAATTTATTTAAATTTTTTTGACTAATCATATTAGGAATGGAAGTTGAAAAAAAAGAAAGGTGAAGATTGAAGAATTATTCAATTTAAATAGGTTTGGTATGTTGTACAGCTATCGTTAAATTTGTTACTTTTGCTTAATTTATAACATATTGATGTAAGACAACACTAGAAAACTTTGATACTACTATTTATTTTATGGTGGACTAGTTAAAGAAATATTGTAGAGTTCGGGTTTTAATTAACAAGTGTAAGAAATGTTATAGTGTCCATAGCTAGAAAACTTTGATCTTACTATTAAGTTTATGGTGGACTTGTTAAAGAAACATTACAATTTTGGAATTTTAACACATGAAAGAAATGTTGTAGTGGCAATAGATGAGAAGATGATTAAACTTTCTTATTTTATAAGTTAAATTGTAAGAAATTTTAAAAAGTTGAGGGATAACTCTCCACATTGGGTTGCTCAATGTCTAGAATCTTAGTATAGGATTAATCTCCTACTTATGGAAGAACTCGAGAAACTTTAATATTTCTAGGTAAGGCAAACTGCACTCCCTTTTTATATTCATGCACTACAATTCATGATATGTGAGTGGGAGTTCATGAGTATAAAATTCATTGGAATGCGTTTAGCTCCACCCTTTATTCTCTATTTTTTTAGGAAAGATAATATATATTGATGTTTCATCTTGTATTTAGACAGAATGTGAAAAATGATTAATTTTTTTTATTGAATTTTATAAGATCTAAAATCATGTTCGTATAGATCAAAGAAAAATAATGATAAAAAAATAAAAAATAGGATTAAGTGAAACTATACTTGGCAAACATAATTTGGATCCGCCCCTTAAATAACAGGTTGGATTGCCTTATATGTTAGACGGGTCAAAAATGGGTTGGGTTTAGTAAACTTGCCAGTTTTACGGGTTGAGTGCGGGTCAGAAACGAGTTCAAAATGGGTTGGTATATAACCTTGAATCTAGGGTTCTCTCATTCCCTGTCCAAGCCTCACTCACGCACACTGCACACATGTCGCCCTTCTCTCTCGTTTCTCTCTCATTCCCTGTCCAAGCCTCACTCACGCACACAGGTTGCCCTTTTCTCTCGTTTCTCTCTCATTCCCTGTCCAATCCTCCTCATGCACACAGGCCGCCCTTCTCTTTCATTTCTCGATTGTCTGCGCTCTTTTGGTTGGAAGCTCTCATCGTCCCGTTTGATCTGATCAACAATGGCTAAGGTAAAAGCCCATTCTTATCTCTTGTTTTTTATTCTTCAATCCGTTGTTAAGGTTAAGCTCAAGAATGAGGCTCAAACAGGGAGATGGGATGTTTTTAAGGGTGGTTGCCCCTCTCTGTAAATCGTCAACGGAGCCGATGATTTCATCAAAAAAATCAACAGCCCTTTAATCTTCTTTTCCCGGAGGTTTTAGTGTGTATACATATATATATATATATATACACACCCATTTGTGTGCGTGAGTGAGGATTGGAACCTTGTTCTTGCTGATTCAGAATCCAATATGGAACATTTGTGCCAAATGAGGATTGCTGGGTATTAGTTTTTTTGGGTAACTTTTGACCGGACTGTTACAAATGATTTTGTGGAATTTTTTTCCCTTCATTTTTTCATTCTTAATCATCTGGAAAATAGTTTGTGCTTCATTATGAATTACATTGTGCAATTTGTAAATCTTCCTAGTTATGAGTTCACGGGTTATCCAACCTACAGAACTCAAATACATAAGAAAAATGAAACTAAATTGATGGCAGTGCACAACTTTGTTCTCTTTTCATCATTGTAGCACAACTCTGTTCACTAATATAGCAGCGCACTAAAATTAAATACCTTCCTTTTTTTTTCCCTCTCTGTCTTTTAAGGTTTCTTGGGCATTGATTCATATTTACTCTTTATTTATATTTTACTCACATTATATTCACAAGAAACATGAATTTGTTTATTTACTATTTAAATTTGGTTAATCATTGAAAAGATATTTAAAAATATGATATAAAGGATGACAATGGTAGAATAATGAAGAAATAACATGTAGTCATATATGTAATGTATTTTTTAAACCAAACTTTTAACTTGTATTATACCTGTACACGTACATCTCTATTTCCATTCTCTCATTCTTGTTATGTTTTTTTTTTTAATGTCGAACTTTGCATTGTACTTTTGAAGAAAAAAACCATGGGATACCTGTACTAACAAATCATTCTTTGACTAACCATGATCTAGCAATTGGTTGGAGTACAGACACCTCATGCCATTTTGGGTATAGAGAAAGATTCTGTGATGTATTATAGCTATTTTCTAATGTAATACAGAGAAAGGGCCAAAAAAATATATTGAAGGTCTATATGAGTTATGGAACATAAAATATTTTCAAGAAATTGTTACATACTAAAGTTTTAATTGTGGCAGCTTCTTAAAGAGTGGAGTCCTTGAAAGTTCTAAGGCACCATTTGGTCAAGTGCCTTGAATAGGATATTAGAATTGATTCCAGTAGTTGTATATATGTACATAAATATTTATTTAATTTATTCTAATTGGTATTTCTTAAATGCAGTTTCAAATGAAGATGAGGAAGATGAAGAACTTACCGAGGATTTTGAAAGCATAATTACAACCCTAAAAAATAATTCAACTGAGAAAAGCAGCAGTGGTCAATTGTCATAACAATTTGTGGCCATTGGTTTACTTGTGTTTTTAAGCACTATGATTTGTTTGCAGTTCTTATCTTGAATTGTTAATCAATTACATGATGAAGAGTCTTTTATTAATCTTTTGAACTTGTGATTCTTTAACATGTTGAAAATCTGTGATTATAATTTTTAGACTATTATTGAATTTTCAGGGGGTGGAAGGAATGGATGAGCATAGCAGCAATGATGCTGAAGCCAAAAAGTTGTTCGACTGTTGACATCCAAGTCCAGTCTCTGTTCTTGATCCTTCTTTCTTATCAGAAAGTTGCAACTCTTTAGATAGGGTAGACACTAACAGCACAGAAGGTAAACACATCTTTTAAGTTGTAATATTAGTTATTTTGCTTGTATGAAGCGAGTTTTATTTAATTACTGAAGCATTTATAATCTATTCCAGGTAGCAAGCAGCAATGTTCATCTGTCCAAGCTCAGGAAGTGATTGGTACAATACTTCAAAGAAGTTCCATTTTGTGGAAGCTGATGGAGAGTTATCTAACTCAGCTTCTTCCACATCCACTAGAACCGTAGCTAGAATGCATGCAACAACTTCATCTATGAAAATTTTTATGGGATCAACCACGTGGGAACTGGAATATGTGAAGGAGATATTGTGTAATCTGGAGTTGATGTTTAATTTCTTTTGGATATAGGGCTTGCAGTTTCTTTTGGATGATTTAAGTACTGTGGTTAGTGAGAAAAAAGGGGGAAAAATGGGTTGATCCAGTCTGACCCGACCTGAGTTTGACCGGACCCGTAATGGACCTGTTTAACTACGGGTCACATATAGGTCTGACCAATTTTCAACTTGACCCGTTTTCAACAAGCCCAAACCCGCCTAACCAGCCCATTTTGCCAGGTCTAAGTGAAACATTTCTGCTATTTTTATATTCATAAAATTATAGCAATATATTCAACTATATTTCACCAAGATGGAAGATATAGAAATTTCTTACAAGTTATCATCTTAATTAATTTCTTCTCAATTCACGAGCATTATAAATTATATATATTTTTATATTTATTGTAGTTTGAGATCTTAAATTATCACTTTTATTTGGATGTGGAATTTAGGAAATGATTTGAGGCTGAAAAGGAATTGAGAATTTTTAGCTTTGAAATCTTTTGTTTGGGTTAAAAAAAAATTGTTTCAGTGTTATGAAAAAGGAATTAATATTTTGTAGAAACAAATTTAATTTTTTTTTTGATAAATAATAGTAGAAAGTAGAGTTAATTATTGAAAAATCCATCAAAATAAGTGTCTAGAAATTAAGTTTCAAGGAAAAATATAGTAACTCAAAAAATTCTTGAGTTTTTGAATTATCTGAGAATAGGTTCTATAGTGACTAAAATATCCCCTTTTTAATTAGGTCAACGATCCATCATGATCAAAGCAAAAAAAAAAACTCAAGATTGAAAGGTCTTTCTCCTCCTCACCGTTGCCTCCTCCTTCTCTGCCTCCTCTGTCTCCATCACCGCCCCTCCACCCCTTCAATCGTCTATGCCTTCAATCTCATCTCCCTATCGCCGCTTATTTCAAACGTCGACTGGTGGAACTCGACGACCTAACCTTCTTTCAAAGTAAATCAAATTTGATCATTGATTAATGAATGAAAAGATCTTTGCCACCGTTGTTGAGATGGGTGAATTCGTAGCCCTTCTTGTTGAAGCTAGTGACAAGTGGTTATAGCATATTACGGCTAGTGACTTGTACAACTGCCATCATCATTGTTAGAGGGCTTTGCGAGGTTGTAAAGTCACTTATCTATTGGTGTTTCAAATCAAAGCTCAGGTGATCTGAAGCTAATGTTAATGTGGAGAAGTGGATATTATTGTTAGTACTAGTATATAGAAACAATATATATATATATATATATATATATATATATTGCAGAAAATATTTTGAAATAGAAAACTATTTTGTAAAACAGTGAACGATTTTTTGAAACAAAATCTGTATAAAATATCTAGAGACATAATTTGGAAAACTAAAACAGAACCATTACAGTACATGAATACAGCAAATACAATAAAAAGTGAAAACTACAAAATAACAATTGACTTACCGAATTGCAAAAAAATGTAGAGATCAAGGCTTGTATTTAACATAATATCTTTAAAACAAATTTGTCCCTCGCAGTGGTGTTTATGAGCATGTGGAAATTACTTCCTGATGTTGCACATTTCCGATTAGTGGGGGCTCCGAACTCCGTTGCCTGAGGAACACTAAAACAAAAGGATCAGAGAGCCACCGGGTTGGCTTTGGCAGTAGCCGCTTCGATGCTTAAGTTAATAAAACTGAATTGAAAGACTATAATTGTAAAAAAGTGAATAAGCATGAATGTAACAGCGTACCTTAGGGTTTTATTTATAAGCCTTGGATTCCTAAGTTGATTAGGATTTGAAGCCATGAATATAGGAATTTGATCATCGGAAAGTGGCAGTTACCATGTTGGACACTGCACTTGAGAGATATCCATGTGTGACAGTTTCTTTGTTGAAGACTGTTTCCTTATCCTTAGTTCAGTAGAATGCCTAAGGTGGTGATGAGCTCGGAACCCTCTTTGGTCATTAGGCTGTGATTACGCCCAAAGAATAACGCCGTAGTTGTAGTGTAGCTTTGGGGTGTCGATTCCACAGGGAGACAAAATTAAAATAATAATAAACAGAATTTCTGAAACTAAAGAAAAATATTAAATGATTCACGAGAAAATAAAAATATAAAAAGTGATTTTGAATGCAAATTAAAATTAAAATAAACTGATTAGCGGGAGAAAAGTATCAATTTAACGAACAGTAGAGTGTCGGGAATCCCTTGCACATGTCTGGTATTTTAACTATTTTTAATTCACTGATTACTCAATTGAGAAATTACATTCCAAAAATCTCAACCGGAAGATATAAAATTATGAACCAAAATTAGATTGAAAATAACTCTTCGAAAAATCATTCATCAATTTTAAATAACGCAAATTAATATTCACATTGAGAAAATCCAACGACGACAATATACCCAACGAGCAATACTGCAGCAAAGAATTAAATCAATATGAATAATTAATTGTTCCAAAAATAATCAAAACATTAATCCATTCGATAGAAAAAGCATGACTGAATCTATAAACGGACTAAAACCTTTAATTATTCGGACAATAAAATCCAACAATAAATTTAGAATGATCAACGAAGAATTTAACAAATTAAAACCATGTACAGGAATCAAAATAAATTAAAATAACCATTCATGGTACAAGTTCATCCCTAACTTCACTTAAGAATTTAGTTACCCATGTTCAAGACGGATAACATAAACCTCATGGAGAAACACATTGAGTAGCCACGGCTTCTTCTCTGCACCAGAACTGCTGTGCGCCGCACAATCTCTCTTTGTTCACTGTTCTGTTTCTGCCGCAGCTCTGCGCTGCACCTTGTTTCAGCCGTCTTCCCCTTTTCTCTTTTTTTTTTTTTATTCTCTTTTATATATATCAGCCGCGGCAGTCCCTAAAACAGTTCTCAATCCGCACTTAAACAGTGCCTTAGTCCAGACAGCGCCCATTGTGTCATTGGGCTTTTATTTCTTCTGATTGCTTTTGACCTGGGCCCCACAAGCCTTCTTTATTTTTCTTTTGGCCGTTCCTACTGGACTTCTGTTTTCAACACCATGGGCCCACTGCACAAGCCAAATGCTCCTTTGACTTTTTCTTCAGCCATGCCCACTTTTACTTTTTCCAATTCCTTTCTTTCTTTGGTCAGTCCTTCAACGCACCAAGCCTTCATTCATTCTTTCTTTTCTTTTTTTCTTCTTTTATTTTCCTTGACTTTTCAACTGTTGCTTTCTGAAGCCCATTTTTCTATTTATTTTATTTTCCTTTTAGTACTTTTCCTTTCCCAGCCGCACATGCCTACAGCCGCCACTTTTACGCTCCGTTTTCTCTCAGATAATGACTGAATCTCTACTCGGGCTCTTCACAAAAGTAACGACTGAATCTCTACTCGGGCTCTTCACGAAAGTTGTAGCCCTGGATGAGGAGATAATTTTAGGCTCAAAAATCACCTGATTTGGACTTCAGAAGCTCAAGTTATGGCCTCTTCAAATTGGCTGGACGGATAGAATTTGGAGCAGCTTTCCAGACCTGATTTCGAAACAATGTTTGGAGGCCCAAATGAACTCCGATTTTGCAAACCAAACCTTTCTGAAAAGCCCAAGACATCCTTTAAAAACTTCATGAAGACTATTTTCTCATTCTAAAACTCTAACGGCATCCAAATCTCAATTGAAACTCAATGGTCGAATCTGCCAAAAAGCCAAAAATTATTCCAAAAAATTAAGTGTAAAGCGCAATTGCAAACTATCTCTCGCCAACAAATAATGCAATATTTGAGATGTAAAATCTTATAAATTAATGTTCAAATATATCTCACTGTGAATAAAAATTAAATCAAATAATATCAATTACAACCCAACATTTCTATTCATATTTTAGCAATTTAATCAAATAATCGGGTATTTAGAGTGCACTTTTGCGCACTCATCAGGCTGCACCTTCCGAGCTTAAGGTGAGCGTGTGCTTTCGATCTGTGAGCTCTAGAGGCTAAGTGTCTAAGCCTGCTCTGGATGGCTGAGCTTTAGCTGGTCTGTAGTTATACGTGTCACATGGAGACTGGTTTGTCACTTTGTGGTATATCAGTTACTCCCTCCTGAGCCTTAGTTTGAGCTCAACGTGTAACTAGGGCTACGAGCTCCCGAAAAGTCACGTGTCTTATCTTTCTGTTTTCCAAGATGAATGTTGGTCCGTCATTTATTGCGTAGCCGACACTTGGGCTTTCGAAGCTATCATTGCCTGCAACTGTCATGACGGTTCGACTTGGTAGGCCCCAATTTCTAAAAACATATATAAAGAGGGGGAGGGGCTTGGTACGCCCTTTCCCTCACCATTTCATTGTCTTCGAAAGAGAGAGAGAGACTACCATTGTTGAGTTAGAGCGACCAGTGAAGCTTGAAGAGTGTTCGTCGTCCGAAGCTCTTATCTTTGGTCGTTTTCAGGTTCATCCTTCTTCATTTCTAAAGAATTCCTTTTTCTTCACCTTTTTGTTTCTGGAAATGTCTGCCTTTTCTGCGTCTTTTGGTATTGGTGACGGCACAAGGAGTTCTTCAGAGACAACTGTGCCGTCTCATATCCAAACCGTAGATAGTTATCCTTCTGGTGGTACCGAAAATGGGTCGGGAGAGTCCCCCTCGAGTTTAAAGGTTAGGATAGTGGACGCCTTCATTAAGCCTAGGAATAGGGTTAGGGAGGCCTTTGGTAGGCCCTCCTATAGAGAGGAAGGAGAGAGTGCCATCACACATAGCATGTTAGATGAACTGAGTGATACCTTTGAGTTTCCTTCCAATGTGACCTGTAGGGTACCGAGCTCTCTAAATCGCCCGTACAATGTTCGTGAGGGAAAAATTTATGTCTATCTCACATCGTTCGAGATAGGACTGAGACTTTCTCTACCTCCCTTAGTTATACAATTCTTCAAATGGTTCAATATTTGCCCTGCTGACCTTAGCCTTAACAGTTGGAGGTACCTTTTAGGGTTTATAGTATTAGGGCACTGAAATGGTGTCGATGTGACTCTGGATTTGATTCGTAGTAATATGGATCTAAAATATATGAGGCCGGAAGGACTCTTCTATATGCCTTTTGATAAGGGGTTTATACCTCTTTCCTCAGTACCTACTTTCAATAAGACTTAGAAGAAGTGGTACTTCTTCGTGGGAGGGGGATGGGAGCTTGAAGATTTCCAGAACCATGTCTCGACATTCCCCCATAGTACCGAGATTAAGGGTGAGATCCTTTCCTTTGTAACTCTGCTTCTGTTCTGGTGTATTTCACTTCTGAACTGCTTATTAATATGTTCATACATTCTGTGTAGATAAGAGTACTTGAAAGAGGTCTATCTTTACAATCAACCTTCAGAATCAATACCGTCAACTCCTTCAGGCCACCAATCGAGCTCATACAGTCATCGTAACACCAGAGAATCTGATGGCGGCTCGTCAATCTAGCAACCATGCAGGGGATCTCAAGAAGTCCCTTCTGGCAAACTGGGTTCCGGAGCCCCCGAAGAAGAAAGTGGGGGAGACCTCTTCTCCTGTTGAGCCACCACTTCAAGTGAAGAGGAGGAGGTTGCTCTCCAGTTCTCTCGAACGTACCCAGTCCGAGGACGAGAGGGAAGCCCCCACACCAATATCCATAGTTCTTCCTGCCCCTATTGTTCCTAACAAACGAATAAGCAAGGGGAAGACGGCTGCCAAAATCCCCAAGCTCCAGATGATTCCGGCTACCAAGCCGCAAAGAAGGCCCTCGAGGAGTTTTGCGCTAAGGGCCCTCTGAAGTATACAGGGCAGAAGCCGGAGAAGCTGATGGCAGAGCTGACGTCTCTTTAGATCAAGGTAGCTCCTGGTTTTTCCTTTTTCTCTCTTATTTTTTTGTGTACTGACCTGCTTGCTTTATATTCTGTAGACCATGCATAGTCTTGCTGCTCTGACGGAGACTTCCCTTGATTCGAAAATGGTTGACACACTCCAGTCTGAGTTGGATGAAGCTAGGCTGTAGCTAGGGACAGCTCAGTCTGTCGCTTTTGCTACTGAGGCAAAGTTAAAGGATATGTCAATCTCTTTGGCGATTATGGAGTCCGAGAGGGATGCCCACGCTCGAAGGTTAGAAGAGCTTTAGAAGAAGTTTGATGACTTCCAATCAGCCTCCATCAAAAAGCTCTAAGAAGCAGTCGAATCTACCAAGGCTCAGACCGTGGTAGAAATGAGGACTGAGGTTGAAAAGATGGGTGAAGAGCTGATTCAACATGGGTACAACACCTTCTGTTCCAAGCTTCTTGCTAAGTTCCTGGACTTTGATTTGTCAGGGATTGAAGGTGCCGAAGCCCCTCCTACCGAGGCTGAGGTTCCAAGCGAAGATGTTGAAGTGACTCCTCCCGAACTCCCTCCAGTAGAGGTGCCTGCCCCGGCTGATTCTGAAGCTGTAGTGTAGGATATGTATTTTGTGTGTTCTTTTTTTTTTTTTTTATTTCTGAGCTGATGTGCTCATGATGTATATTAATGAAATTAACTTTCTTCAGAGCTTGAGTACTTTTATCCTTCCGAATAGTAGTTCTTGCAACTTTCGCGAATTGTTGTGGATACCAAGTAAGACTAGTATTGTTTCATCACTGCTCTGGAGTGTAGACTTGGCTTCAGCCCTTTGAACTTGTAACTGGGTTAAGCAAGGGCTTTCATGAACTAACAGTGTTCTAGAGCACCCCTTGAATTAGATCTTAATATGAAAGCTATCTTCTAAGAAGAACAACTTGTAACAATTTGAACGAATCTGCTAGGATGATTTAATAATAAATGACTCTGATAATAGAGGTAGTTGAACCAGAACTTGTGCTGAGTTGCTTGAGCATGAGGACTTGCAATGATTATGATCTGTTGGAAGATTCATGATAACAAACCGTCCATAACTTGAACCTGTGTTCTCCATGCCTTGGTAATAATCGGATAAGAAAACTTTGAGTAATTCTTTTATGATCCGATCTTTAACTAAGATGTTTGACAGGAAAATTTTCAATAACAGAACTAGTGTTGGTGCTAACTGATCAGGAATACTTGTAATCAAACCAAGTCCTCCATCCCTTGAATGGGAGATAATCGAGCTAGTTAAAGTTCTGTGGATATTCCCATATGAAAGTCGTTCAGACCTATAACGCTTGCACAGGTTGCAAAGCATTTAGTAACCTGTACATTGAGATGGACCAGACCTATAACTCTTGCACAAACTGTAAGGTTTTTAGGTGTCTGCACATTAAGATGGACCAGACCTATAACTCTTGCACAGATTGTAAGGTTCTTAGGGGCCTGTACATTGAGATGGACCAGACCTATAATACTTGCATAGGCTACAAGGTTTTTAAGGGTCTGTACATTGAGATGAACCAGACCTATAACACTTGCACAGGTTGCAAGGTCTTTTAGGAGCTTGTACATTGAGATGGACCAGACCTATAACACTTGCACAAGCTACAAGATTTTTAGGGGCCTTTACATTGAGATGGACCAGACCTATAACACTTGCACAGACTACAAGGTTTTTTAGGGGCCTGTACATTGAGATGGACTAACACTTGCACAGGCTGCAAGGTTTTTAGGGGTCTATACATTGAGATGGACCAGATCTGTAACACTTGCACAGGCTGCAAGGTTTTTAGGAGCCTATACATTGAGATGGACCAGACCTGTAACACTTGCACAGGTTGCAAGGTTTTTAGGGGCCTATACATTGAGATAGACCAGACCTGTAACACTTGCACAGGTTGCAAGGTTTTTAGGGGCCTATACATTAAGATGAGACTACTTTTTTTTTTTTTTGAAAGAATATAAGAGAGAAAATTTTTTATTGATAATATTTTCATAGATGTTCTACATTCCACGGCCTGGGTATAGGATTCCCAGCGCTATATCTTTTAACTAGCATGTGATAGGTCGGACGATCTTTGTTACCTTGTAGGGCCCTTCCTAGTTGGGCGACAGCTTTCCCATAGTGGGATCTTTGGTGTTCGGGAATACCCTTCTTAGAAAAAAATCCCTAATCTGGAAACTTAGGGGTTTTAGCCCTAATTTGGAACTGTTGGCCATCCTGTATTGATATGCTTGCATCCTGATTCTGGCTTGATCACATTTTTCTTCGAGTAAGTCTAAGTGCTCTATAAGTTGATGATCATTGGCCCCTTAGTTGAAAGCTTCCGTCCTCAAGGTAGGTATACCGATCTCCACAAGAGTTACTGCTTCCGAGCCATAGTCTAGTGAGAATGGAGTTTCAAAGGTAAGTGTTCTTCTGGTGGTTCTGTAGGCCCAGAGAACACCAGGGAGTTCTTCAACCCATCTTTCTTTGGCTTCTTCCAACCTTTTCTTAAGGGCATCAAGAATGGTCTAATTAGTGACTTCTGCTTGCCCATTGGCCTAGGGATGGCCAAGTGAGGCAAAATGGTGACTGATGTGCAGGGCTTAGCAGAATTTCTTGAAAACTCTCCCTGCAAATTATGTACTGTTGTCTGTGATGATGACTCGTGGTATGCCGAACCTATAGACAATATTCTTCCAAGTGAAGTTTTTAACTTCTGCCTCTGTGATATGTGTGAGAGGTTCAGCCTCCGCCCATTTGGAGAAGTAGTCAATGGCGACTAAAAGATATTTGCTGTTCGGTGTGGCTTTTGGCAGTGGCCCTACGATGTCCATTCTTCATTGAGCAAGGAGCCATGGGCTGGCAATCAAAATAAGCTCATGGTAGGGCTGGTGCTGATATGGAGTGAATCGTTGGCATTTGTCACACTTCCAAACATATTCTTTTGCTTGCTTCAACATGCTAAGCCAATAATAGCCTTGTGTTAGAGCTTGGTGGGCTAGAGTTCTACCACCATTGTGGTTGCCACAGATCCCTTTGTGAATTTCAGCCAGGACACATTTGGACTCTTCTAAAGCTAGACACCGCTGTAAGGGTTGAGAATAGGATCTTCGATAAAGTTTCCTATTCAAGATCAGGTACCGAGCTGCCTTGATTCGGATTCTTCTGGCCTTGTTCTTATTTTATGGAAGGAGCCCTCCGTCTAGGTACTAGAGGATGGGAGTCATCCAGTTCTGGGTTTGTTTAGTAACTTGGGCAACCTGAACCTCTTCTATACTTGGTCTTGATTGATAGGAGATTTTTAACATGGATTCTCCCTCGGCCTTGAGGTGGGAGGCCATATTCGCCAGTGCATCGGCCCTGGAATTTTGACCTCTTTTAATTTTTTAGATTGTGAATTTTTGGAAGGACCGCTTCAACAATTTCACCAGTTCTGAATACCGAAGCATTCTATCAACTTTGATGGAGAACTCTCCCAAAACTTGGCATACCACTAGTTGGGAATCAAAAAAGACCTTGAGGTTCTGAGCCTCGCATTCCAGAGCTAGCTTCATCCCAAGGATAAGGGCTTCGTATTTAGCTTCATTATTGGAAGCTCTGAATCCCAAACTGACTGTCTTTTCTGCTATAAGCCCGTCAGGGGATTGTATTACAAAGCCGATGCCAGAACCATGGTCTGTGGATGATCCGTTAGTGTAAAGCTACCATATACCTGAGCTTTCATAAAGCTGTGCCCTGTCTTGCAGTGCTGGGGTGAATTCAGCAACGAAATCAGCCAAAGCTTGCCCTTTAATGGAAGTCCATGAAACGTAGGATATGTCAAATTCCCCTAATTTCGCAGACCATTTGACTAATCGTCCTAAGACCTCAGGCTTCCTTAGGATTGAATTCAGTGGATAGGCTGTTGGAATCTCAATGGGATGCGCTTGGAAGTAAGGTCGGAGCTTTCGTCAAAGGCCAGCTTTTCAATTTCAGGGTATCTTTTCTCTGTGTTTAATAGTGCCCCGCTGACATAAAATATGGGCTTCTAGACACCCCTGTCCTGTCTGACCAGTACAGAACTGACGGCGTTCTCAGAGACAGCAAGTTAGAGGAGTAGTTTTTCCCCTTGGACCAACTTTGATAAAAGCTCAGGGGAAGCTAGGTATTCCTTTAGTTTTTGAAAAGCTTTTTCACATTCTTCTGACCACTGTAAGGCTTTGTTATCCTTCAAAGCTTTGAAGAAAGGTAAACAGCGATCGGTGGATTTAGAGATAAATCTACTTAGAGCTGCAATTCTGCCATTCAGAGCTTGAATGTCTTTCTTGGTCTTTGGCGACTCCAGCCCAATCAAGGCCCTGATCTGAGTGGGGTCTGCTTCGATACCTCTCTGAGAGACAATGTATTCCAAAAACTTTCCCTTGGTTACACTAAAGGTGCATTTCGAGGGATTCAGTTTCATCTTATGTTGCTTCAGGATGTCAAATGTTTGAGCTAAGTGCTGGAGGTGGCTGTTTTTTTATAAGTTCTTGACCAAAATGTCATCAATGTAAACTTCCATGGTGCTGCCGATGAGGGGACTGAACATCTTGTTGACCAGACGCTGATATGTTGCCCCAGTATTTTTTAGTCCGAACGACATCACTCTATAGCAATAGAAACCTCGCTCGGTTATGAAGGCTGTCTTTTTCTGGTCCGGTGGGTAAATCTGGATCTGGTTGTATCTAGAATAGGCATCCATGAAACTCATGAGTTCATGCTTTGTAGTGGCATCGACTAGCTGGTCAATCCTCAAGAGAGGAAAGCTATCTTTGGGACAAGCTTTGTTAAGGTCTGTATAGTTAACACAGACTCTCCACTTGCCATTTTTCTTCCTAACTAGAACAATGTTGGCTAGCCATTCTGGGTGAAATACCTCTCGTATCATCTTGGCCTCTAGCAGCCTCTGGACCTCCTCATTGATGATCTGATGTCGCTCTAGAGCGAGTGTCCTTCTTTTTTTGTCTTACTAGGGGGTGGTTAGGATCTACCATCAACTTGTGAGTGACGAGGTCTAGATTTATGCCTTCCATAACCTTTGTTTCCCAGGCAAACACCGAAAGGTTATTTTTTAGGAATTTAATCATCTTTTCTTGCTCAGCAGGTGACAGGTCTGGATCGATTTGCAAGTAACGCCCTTGCTCTTTAGAGCTGACCAGCACCTTAATTGGTTCTCTTACGGGCTTGGCCCTGCTGTCCCTTCCTCTAGGGCTTAGAGGTTCATCAATTCTGGAAGGACAATTTTCTGCCTTGTGATGGTGGGAGAACTCAGAATCCACACATTCACGAGTATGCAGTTATTGCTATTTGGAGGCCTCTTCCTTGAGTGCGAGAACGTGGCACTCTCGAGAGGTTGGTTGACATCCTTTGATGGAGTGGACAACATGGTTGTGGATGTACTTCAGACATTGGTGGAGGGTTGAAGTGACCGCTCCTATTTAGTTTAGCTAAGGTCTTCCAGTTATGACATTGTAAGGGGACTTGGCGTATAGAACCATGTATTCTGACATCGTGGTCTTTTGTTCATCTCCTTCCCATGTTGTGGTAGGAAGGTTAATCCTTCCCAGAGGGGTATTGAGGTTTTCGTCAAATCCTACCATTATGGCAGCGGTAGGCTTGATGTCATTGGGATTAAGCTTCATCTGTTTGAAGGGCTCGTAGAATAGCATATTTGCATAACTTCCTATGTCTACCAAGACTCTTCGGATCTCAAAGTTGGCAATTTTGAGAGAGATAACGAGGGCATCACTGTGAGGACAGTGTACTCCTGCAAGATCTTGATTTGAGAATTGGATCTCAAATATTGACCTCAATCTCTTCTCAACATTGGAGATCTGTAGGATGCTAGGAGTAGTTCTGGCCTCCCGATCATACCATTTTCTTGCTCTGTTGGACGTTCCTGATGCCGGGGTATCTGCATGGAGGACGAAGATAACCTGATTGTTCTGTTGTTGAGGCTCATTCCGTCCATCCCTTTGTTCTGACCTCTGCTCCAACCTCCTCTACTAGGGCCTCTCATCACGCGGGTTTTGCCTCCCATCCTGCCTAACAAACTCCCAGTCATCCTCTTCTTATGAGCTGCTCAATTTCCAGTTTAAGGGCCCAGATGCATCAGTTGCATACCCGTAGTCCTTGTGGAAATCATAATACCTACTCTGGTCCTTGTTGCCAAGATTACCTTTCATTGGCTCTGGCCACTTTAGGTTTTCACGTGCTTGGACTTGCCGAAGTATGTGAGCTAAGGAGGCATTTATAGGAGTGAAAGTGGTAAAACCCCTTTGTCAGATCCCGAACCCCACCCTACGCGGATGTCGAGGATGTGATGCCAGTCAGCCGCCACGCGACCAACCGAAGGCAATTTCTGAACTTTCCAGTGAATTGCACTCCGACTGTAGGGTCAGATGCAGCGGAATTTAAAAACTTTTTGTCAAAGGAATGCAACTCATGTATCCACCGTAGGATATGTATCACACAGAGCAAGTCTAAAATCCAACAGCTAACAATTCTAACCTCAGAGCATATCTATAATCCGACATATAACAACAGAGTAGAACTATAACCTCTAGAGTACCGTTTAAATCCATGAGCCATGTCTATATCTAGTACATATCAGTCAAGTCAGTCGTATTACATCACTCACCTGATTAAACAGATTCAATCCTCAATAATCCAGTCTCCACAGATCAGTGCCATCAGATCCAATAGATATCATTCCTGAAAAATGTTAGGGAATGGGGTGAGCTTCGAAAAGCCCAATGAGTAACACAGGTTCCCTGTCATGGGTTTCAAACCATTGTTGTTTATAAAGCATATGGATGAAACAGGCATTTCGGAGAAGACAGTTAAGTACGTTCAGTTGAAACAGTATTCAAGACGAAAATACAGTTAAAACATCAGGGTAACAGAACAGATCAGTTAAAACATCAAAGTAACAGAACAGATCAGTAATGAGCAGAGCAGAACAGTATAACAGAATAAACAGTATAGTATGCACAGATTAAACAGTGCAGTATGCTCATATAGTGCTCAAGACTGAGGTGGTACCAGGAGTCAGTTGTTCATTCAGAACCAGTTTAAAACAGCGATTTCAGTAGAGAACAGAGAAGCCAGACAGAGTAAAGATCATGCATTTGGGTAAGAGCATGAAATCAGTGTATCAGATAAAATAATACAGTACAGTCTTTTAAAATACAATAACTAGACAATGTACTTATACACCAATTCAGGAGTCAGGGTTACTCACAAACTATTACGGTTATCTCCTTGCACAAACAATCCGATAACCTCCAAGTACGTCAGGCATCTCCATGTATGTCCTGAATAATCATCATCAATCACAGACAGATCAGAATTCATCCATTCAGGCCTTATTCGTCATCTTAGGTGTCTATCGGTTTACCTAAGATAGCCTAGTAGCCTATCGCCCTCTCATCGGGTTTCATCCGGGGCTATTTCATTCCTTAATTAGGCTTAGTAGTCTTCAGAACTATAATTTAAGTCATTTAGACTTCAATCGTTATCAGTCAGTTACTTTTTCAGCCTTAGGGGCAAAACGGTCATTTTATCACTTTTGCCCCGGGCCCTGTCAAGGCCCTCAGAATAGTATTTATATCTTAAATATAAAGTTCTACGTCTTTTAGACTCCAATCGGTATCAGTTAGGTTCTTATTTTAACCATAGGGGCAAAATGGTAATTTTGTCATTCTTGCCCCGGACCCAGTCGTGGTTCTCAGAATATCCCATATACCGTATACATGAAGTTCTAAGTCTTTTAGACTTGAATCGCTATCAGTTAAGTGCTTATTTAGCCTTAGGGGCAAAATGGTAATTTGTCTATTCTTGTCCCGGACCCTATCGTGGTCCTTAGAATAGTCCACATATCTTAGATATAATTTTCTAAGTCTTTTGGACTTCGTTTGGTATCTGCTTTTGGTCATCGGGGCACATTAGTCGTTTTTCGTTTTATGCGTTAACTGTTCCAGAGTCTTATTTAGCCCTTCAGTGCTCATAATTATCCTTATGATAATTTATCAAATCAGTTTGACCTTTATTCCACCTCTACTTTGCACTTCATGTGCTCAGGGGTATTTTGGTCATTTTACGTTTCGTAAGATTTTGACTCTGATTCATCATTTAATCAAGTATACAGTTTCACAGGTATCTGGGCTTCTATCGGTATCAGCTTCGTCTGAATCAGACTTCATTTAGGTTTCGTATGGCATCAGGGGCAGTTTGGTAATTTTACATTTCCTGATGTTCTGATTTCGAATCATAATTTAATCGTATATATGAGCCCATAAGTAATTGGGCTTCAATTGGTATTAATTTTGCTCAATTCGGACTTTATTTGGGCTTCGTACAATATCAGGGGTATTCTGGTAATTTCACATATTGTATAACCAAACTGTTCGGAACCTCAGTTCATAAAATGGACCTCACCATTGGGTCTAGAGTGTCCGACATAGTTAACTTGGACCATCTTTTATGTTTAATTCGGTCCTAAGTGTCACTAGGGGCAGTACAGTCATTTTCCCTTTTCGGGTCTGTATTTTCGGGGACTTAATTTCCCAAATCGAACTCTGCCATTGAGTTTAGAATGCTTGAAATAGTGAAAATACACTATTCATTTGATTTATTCAGACTCCGTTTGACTTATTTATGACCTAGGGGTAATTTGGTCATTTTTATTTAATTAATAAATTAATTAAATAATTTAATTTATTATTTATTAATTTATCAGGGGTATAAATGGAATAAAATATCAGAAACTGGGCCAGAGTGGAATTTCCAAAAACTGTTGGGGTCGTTTTGAAATTTTTCAAAAGATTTAAACTGAACCAAAGGGTTCAGTCCGTATGCAACTGAACCAGACCGGTCCAGTCCGATTTTAACCGGTTCAAGGTACTGTGTTGACGTTAGCCCTAAAATTAAAAATTTAAAAATCAGTTAACAGAACGACGCAGTTTTGGTTTATGGGTTTTATCCGTTTCTTATTCGAGTCGGGGCCCGACCCGAAGACCCGATCCATGCCCAACACTGTTCATCGTCCCCACCATCTAGGGCTACTGTTGCCCTAGAAAATTGCAGAATTTTCTCCCTCGATTTCGTGGAGTTTTAGGTTCTGTATTCAACAGGTTTCGTTCCTAAACGACTTCTGGGAGTAAAGCCAACCTTTTGGCATTAGTTTCAAGCTTCAAATTCAACAATGGGGGCCTGTTTCAACCGATTATCGTGGAGAGTAAAAGTTGGGTCATACGGCCTTGTTTCTCAACCATTTTGCACGAAGTTTGGTCCTCTGTAACCCTCACAACAAGGTCTTCAATTACCAATCCTTAAATCTCAGTTTAGGGGTCTGATTTAGAGATTTGGTTTTTGGGCCGAAAAGAATAGCCTCGATTTCGAGGGCTTAAACCTAGGTTTCTATGTCGCGGATGGTGATATTTAGGGTCCTAGGATGGTCTATTTCGGGTATTGACAAACGAAAAGTTGTTTGGTTGAGGTCGATTCAGACCTGCAACCCGAGGTCCATCAATGGCAGTTTGCTACGGGTTTGAGTTTTTGGGGCAGTTTTATGGGTCCAAGTATGCACAAACACTCCAGGTTTCAATGTCTAACCATTATACATGCATTTACAGTCCCAAAGGAAATAAAACAGTAGCTAAAAAAATCCAAAGAGAAAATTTAAAATTTTGGCTTGCTTACCTTCGAACAGTGGTCTCTCCTAGGGTTCGTATTCAAGCAGAAGCCTCCCAATGGAGCAGGTCCAGTCCAGCCCTTCAGTTCTCAGTCCTTAGCTTCCTTCTAAGCTCCTTCAATGGTTACACACAACACACTCACTTTGTGTATATCTCACTCTCTTTCTAAGATTCTTTCTTTCTAAGAGTCAGTATACAAGGCCTCTACAGTTCTGATTTCCCTCCATGCATATATGGAGATTATCTAAAAATCAGATTTGTCTTTGGCGTTTCATCTCCCCAAGTGCATGATGGATTTGCATGCAATTTGGTTGGGAGGAGATGTAATCATGGGTACATAGGCATGATGATCTAGGGGGCATAGGGTGATGCATGCTGATGTGTTGCATGCTTGGTTATTGGCCACTTGGGAGGTGGCCAAATCAGATTTATACTCATATATATATATATATATATATATATATCTTGGTATATTTGTGCACAAAGATGCTCCTAGCCTAGTTAGTAATTTTTTAGTAAACCAAATTCTACCCAATTTGGTCAAGGGATCAAATCCTCTTGGCCACATTTTTGGTTATTTTCCATACTTCGGGCTTAGGCCCTGTTTGGCTGCGCATTAATTCAGTTTCAATGTTTGCTACATAACTTTCATTCCGTAGCTCCTTTTTCGACGCGGTTTCTTTCGATCAGTTTCTCTTTCAGTTATCTTCAGTGTCAGGGGTGCCGTGTCATTTATTAATCATCCCGAATTTCTCGGGTTAGCTAATTCGGATTCCGTTGGTGTTAAAACGACGTTATTTCACCGAATTAATCAGTAATCGGGTTCGGGTATTATACCATTCTCTCCAGACATATTTAATTATTTTAATCGATCTATCATGACCGTCGGGATTATGATTAATTCCCTTAATCATTCATTAAGTCAGTGTTAATTAATAATTAACAACCAATTATTAATTACGCAAGGTCGGGGTGTTACACCCTTGGTCTAGTGCTACCCGGAGTTCTAGAGGCTGTCTTATTATCTAGACTTCTGACCCTCTTCCTGGTTGCACTGGAGTCATTCTTCTGGTCGTCCTGCTAGGCTTGCTCTTTAACCTTTTGAGAGATGTTCTTTGCTTCCTCCAGATTTATATACTTCCTAGCCCGATCCATGAGGGCTGCCATGTCGACAGAAGGGCTCTTTGTCAGAGAATTCTTGAAGCCTCCTTGAGCAAGGCCAGAGGTCATAGCAACTACGAGAAAGCTTGGGCTGCAATCTGTAATTTCTGTAAGCTCGGCATTGAAACGTGCAATGTAATCCCGGAGAGGCTCCCCTTTGGATTGTTTCACATTAAGCAAGAACTCTAGGCCCTTTCTCAACCTTCTACTGGTCATGAACCTGTCAAGGAAGTGCCTGCCGAGCTCATAGAAACTGGTGACTAAGCTCGGTAGAAAGTGGTGAAACCACTTCAGAGCAGTGCCTTTGAGGCTAGTTACGAATGTACGGCACATAAAGGCGTCGGAAGCCCCATGTAGTGCCATGGTATGCTGGTAATGAAATAGATGGTCCCTTGGGTCCCCTAGTCCCATCATAAAGGGTGAACTTTGGGACGACAAACTTCCTTGGCCTCTCCTCAGCCATGATAGCAGGAGTGAACGACGTGGCAAACCTTCCGATCAACCTGGCTAGCTCGTCCTGCTTTGGAGGGATTTGGATACCTCTCACAACAGCAGTGTGGTCTATAGAGTCCACAACCTCTTCAGCCCTTTATGGGTCCCTAGGTCGGATTTGTTATGGTTCTTGCCTTACAGTTTTCGCTCTCGTATGAATGGGATGGACATGTCTCACGGCTGGAGGGGGATCTTGGTGTTCCTGAACTGGGGGAATTGGTTTTGCTTGTGGCTGGAACTCAAGGGGGTGTTGTGTTTGCCCCAAAATCCATGAGAGTTGGGATCCTTGTAGTATTCTGGTAATGAATAGCTTGGTTGAAGGCTGGTGCCCCTCTGCCAGCAGCAGTCGATGGCTGAGGGTCTCCTCTCATATGCGTGGTGTTAGGGGGATGTATTGGTTGCTCGACGGGGACCTCCTCGTTAGGCAATCCACTCATGGTAGTGGTAGAGGGTTGTGCCCCAATATCAGCCATGCCGATGAGTGGATGATGGGGGTTGCTCCTAGGACTCTGGGTGAGTTGCGCTAGAGTTCTAGAGATGGCAAAGAGTTGTTCCTGCATAATGTTAGTCTATCGTTGAACTCGATCGAGTTGCTGCTGCATGGGATCAGAAGTTTGTCCCCTTTTTCTTCCGGTAAGCTGCCGGGGTTGAGGGTTTTGAGGATTTTGAGCATTCCTTCTTGGGCGAAGATTGGGAGCCATGATTCCATGATGAGAAGGAGAATATGGTTGTTCGTAGAGAAAGATAACTTTTGTTGACAGAACGATTGTCGTTTCCATAGACGGTGCCAAACTAATGCTGCACTTTTTTGATCAGTGGGGGTTCCGAACTCCGTTGTTTGAGGAACACTCAAAGAAAAGGATCAGAGGGCCATAGGGTTGGCTCCGGCAGTAGCAGCTCCGATGCTTAAGTCAATAAAACTGAATTGAAAGACTGTAATTATAAATAAGTGAATGAGCATGAATGTAACAGTGTACCTTAGGATTTTATTTGTAGACTGTGGATTCCTAAGTTGATTAGGATTTGGAGACATGAATATAGGGATTTGATCATCAGAGAGTGGTAGTGACCATGTTGGACACTGCACTTGAGAGATATCTATGGGTGGTAGTTTCCTTGTTGAAAACTATTTCCTTATCTTTAGTTCGGTAGGATGCTTAAGGCGGTGATGAGCTCGGAACCCTCTTTGGGAACATTGGGCTGCACTTTCCGAGCTTGAGGTAAGCGTGTGCTTCCGATCTATGAGCTCTGGAGGCAAAATGTCTAAGCCTGTTCTGGATGGCTGAGCTTTAGCTGGTCTGTAGTCATACGTACCACATGGAGACTAGTTTGTCACTTTGTGGTATATCATTTCCCAAGATACAATGAACAAAATGTATAGAAGAAGAAGAACTCAAACTTCTATACACAGTGAATCAAAAATAGTGCTTGAACTCTCTCAAAAATTACAGACATAGTGTACAAATGAACTCGTGAATTGAAAAAATAATTGATGAGGGTGACTGGGTTTATATATAGGATTCGGTGACTGTTAAAACATTCACCGTATCTAGTGGGCACGCTTGTAAAGGATGAACAAACACAGTTGTTCGTGTTTAATTTGAACAAGACGATTGTTCAGTCAAAATCAAAACGACATCGTTTTTGGATTGTTCCAAACGGTAATAGAAATGATAGCATTTTTGAAAAATTATATAAAAATTTATTTAAATGAATTTTTTCTAAAAAGATATATATACCGGGCTAAGCCCAACCCTGATCCAACCTAGGCCTGATTCAGTGTAGGGCGGCGGCGGCGGCGCGTGTGCGTAGTGAACCAAGCATGTGCTAAGTCCTTCCCCATCCACAAAACTTGGGCTGCCTCTAAGGGCCCAAACATTCCTTTAAGGTAATTGTATATAGACTCTTTAAAAACCTTACACCCATCCTATATTAGACACAAGCTTTTCACAAGCTTCAAGCTTTTGTTACTATTTTCAAGTGGTGATGTTTGAAGGAAACTTCTCATTCATTCCTTAATGGTTTTGAGTAACCCAATACTGTGATCTTAATCTCCTCATAGAAGAGAACACATTTTTATATAGACCCATCAAAATTAATGTGTAGGACCCATTATAATTTTAGCTCAAAGATAGCCAATTATTATGCTAAGAAATCTCACATTTTCTAACAATTATCACAATAAAGAATTGCCAAGTCACTCATCTATCGGTCTTTATTATAGAAAGTGAGTCTTATCAAATGCTCAGGTGTTACAATGCTTGCCTATTGTTTAGCTTTCTTGTATTAGTTAAATCCACATGTTTGTTCTAATATTTAACTTCTGCCTTTTATTATAAATCTCTAGATCACTAGAATATATGAGATACATAATTGGGATTGGGAAGTGGAACTGAAATTGGATTACAGGAATTATGGTGGTGATTGTGACGCAGGTTACAGGAATTATAGTGGTGATTGTGATGCAGGAAAGTAGTGATGGTTAGTTGTGATGGCCTTGTGTTTTTATCGTAGTTCACTTTAGGACAGAGAAATTTCTCCATTGGTGTTAGTTAGGAATTTTTTTAATTGTGTATTGCTCCTTTGTTTTTACTTTGTTTCCTTTTTTGCTCTTGAGCATGACCCCTCGTATAGTTTGTATTTGTTTGTTTTAATACAATTATACAATTTCCTTGTTTAAATTGGATAGAGAAAATCCTCTATTCTATGAGATTGATTGCACTGTTAAAAATTTAATTTTCTTTTTCAGAATTTCATATGCAATATAGATCTTATTTGATAGATCTTGATTTTTGGAATTAAAATATAATTATTAAAAACATATTTATATTTTGTAGGTTATTAAATTTTGAAAAAAAAATTGGCACAAGTGGCATCTCATGAAAGCAAGAGAAGTTGCTTTCTCACATGAAGAAAGAGTGGTATCTTCCTTTTTTTTTACGAAAGGGTATTTTTGTCAACAAAATAGTAAAGAACTTGTTGAATTACACTATTGTAAGTTAGATCTTATATTAATTAAGAACTTTGTGGAAAATTTATTACCCAATCTCCCTAGAAAGTATGTATATATATATATATATATATATAATAGACACTTAAGATAGGCAAATCACATGTACTAATGTATAGGATGTGCGAAAGTTATAAATATATATTTTTTATAAATGTTATTACTTAATTTTTGAAACTTTTGACCTATTCAAGATACATACTGTAATAGCTAACTTTTGTAAATTTTAGGAAACAATTTGCTTCGTTGACAAATTTTAGGTTGCCCCACTAGAAGAAAATGTTGGCTCTGTTCTTATGTATCAGTCTATTGTCATGTGGACGTTATCTGACATCTTTATCTCTTGGCTGTGTAGAGAGATTTGTTGCCCCAATACCTCTTTCTTACTGTTGTGGACCTCAATCATATCTTACCCCAGAATTTATATCTTGATGCTGCACTTTTTAGCTCACAATTAATCTGGGTTCTGCGACCTGTAAAACACTCAAAAAAGAGGATCAGAGGGCCACCAGGATTGGCTCCAGCAGTAGCCGCTCCGATGCGTAAGTAAGTAAACTGAATTGAAAAGACTGTATTGAAAGCCAAAGAATGAGCATGACCATAAAGTGTACCTGTAGGGTTTAATTTATACACCATTGCCTTCCTATGTTGATTAAGATTCGGAGCCGTGAAAATAGGTATTTGATCATCGGAGATTGCAGTTACCATATGGAACATTGCACTGTAGATAGAGATAATCATAGATAGCAGTTTCCTTATTGAAGACTGTTTCCTTATTCCCTGCTCTGCAGTCGTTAAGGAAATAACAAGGTCGAAACCATACGGAATACTGAGTGAATATTGCCTAGAGCATAAGGTCTGGAGGATATGTGTATGAGAATGCCCTGGAGGCTATGCCCACTCTGTATGACTGAGTTTATCGGTTCTGTAAGCACACGTGTCTCAAGGTGATTGGTGCGTCTGTTTATGGTATAATAGTTACTCCCCCCCCCCGGAGCCCTAGTTAGGAACTAGGGCGTAACTAGGGCTATGGGCTTTATGAAGAGTCACACGTTTTGTTTCTCCATTTTCCGAGAGGTCGGTTTAATGGGTCATTTATTACCCAGCCGATACTTGAGAAGCCATCATTACCCTTAACTGTCGTGTCGAATCGGCTTGGGGGGCTCATATTTTGAACATGTATATAAAAAGGGGGAAAGGAATTTTTATGCCTTTCTTCTGCATTTGCCTCTACAGTACCAGAGATTCTGCCATCACCGATTGACGCATTTTGAAGGTTGGAGCATATCCGGTGTTCGTAGCCTTTCTTAATTTCAGGTTTGATTTTTAGCCCCTTTTACATTCCCTTTCCTTTGCTTCGTTACTTTCCTTTGTCCGCCATGTCTGGCCCTAGGGTCACCTTCTGGTTCAAGCAGTTCTTCTAGGACCATTTCTCAACTTCAACTTGTGAACCTTCCTTCCATTGATGATGCTGAAAATAGATTGGTAGAGCCCCCCTCCAGTCCGGAGGTTAGGATAGTTGACGCATTCGAGGAACCCCCAAATAGGGTCGGTGAGACCTCTGGTCGACCTGGTCGTAGAGAGGAGGGTGAGAGTGCATTTACCGAGAGTATGTTAGTAGAGTTGTGGGAGAAACTCAATCTCCCCTCGAACGTTACTTTTAGGGTCCCGGACGCTCTGGATTGCCCACGCGATGTTAAAGCGGGGGAAATTTGTGTCTATTTGGCTTGGTTTGAAATGGGACTGACACTCCCTCTTCCCGACCTTGTAAAACAATTCTTCTATTGGTTCAACCTTTGCCCTACAGACCTTAATCTCAATAGTTGGAGACATCTGTTAAGCTTCATAGTGTTAGGGCATATGAATAATGTTGACGTGTCTCTTGACCTGATCCGTAGTAATATGGATCTAGAATATATGAGGTCAGGAAGGCCTCTATTATATGTCTTTTGATAGTGGGTTCAGACCCCTGTCTTCCATGCCCTCCTCTAACAAGACCTAGAAGAAGTGGTATTTCTTCATAAAAGGAGGATGGGAATATGAGGACTTCCAAGACCAACTCTCAACATTCCCTCAAACCACTGGGCCAAAGGGTGAGACCCAATTTTTCCTGTGGCTGCTTCGATTTTGTTTTGTGCATCAATTGCCGAGCTGATTAACTTTGTATCTTTTGTGCAGATAGGAGTGTGTGGAAGAGGCCAAGCTTTTCTTCCGTGCTTCAGAAGCAATACAAAAAGCTCTTACAGCCCAACAACCGAGACCATTCCTCCATCGTTAATCCTGATAAGTTGATGGCCGCTAAGGGCTGTGTAGAGGAGTTGACAAGAGGTTTGATGGCTAGGTGGAGAGACTGAGCCATCTTCGTCTGCGGCAGTGGGGGAGGCTCCTTCTCCAGTTGACCCTCCCCTTCAGACAAAAAGGGGGAGGTTAATCTCGAACTCTCCTGAACTTGCTGAGGGGGAGAGGGAGGCACCTGCCCCTTATTTCCGTGGTCCCCCCAGCCCCATCCAAACAAGCGGGTAAGGGGACGTCATCTTCGGTGGCCCCTGGTGCTGTCAACCAGGTGGCCAAGAAGGTTCTGAGGGACTTTTGGGCCAAAGGCTCCCTCAAACTTAAGCCACAGAAGTCGGAGAAGCTTCTAGCTGATCTGGCTTCTCTTCAGGTTAAAGTAAGTTCTTCGGGTCTCTATTTCTTTTCCCTTTTTCCCAAGTGTTTTTAGTTAGGTACTGAACTGTTTGCTCTGTATACTGCAGACCTTGCATACCCTGTCTGCTTGACAGAGGTCTCTCCCCTTTCAGAGAAGGTTGACAAGCTTCAGGCCGAGCTGGATGAGGTTAGGCTTTAGCTCAATACTGCTAAGTCTAAGGCTCACGAAGTTAAGGAGAGGCTGAAGGAGTCCCAGAATTCTCTGGCCGTCATGGAGTCAGAGAAGAATCTTTATGTTCAGTAGGCAGAGAGACTTTAGAGGGAGATGGACGGCGTGCGGTACCTCTATCACCAAAAACCTGAGGACGCAGTGGAGCAGGCCAAGCTAGAGATAGAGACGAAAATGAAGATGGAACTGGAAGGAATGGCAAACAACCTGATCATGTTTGGCTTCAACAACTTCCGATCTAGGTTCCTTGCCAAATTTCCTGATTTCGACATATCTTCGATTGTGCCTCCAGGGGTTATCCCTCCCGAGGTTGCCGTTCTGAGCGAGGTGATCGACGTTCCCCTTGTCGATCCCACTGAAGTTGCCGTTCCGAATAGGATGGTTGATGCTGCTCTTGCCGATCCTTCCCCAGCTGTTGAGCCTGTTTTTGCTGATCAGGCTTAAAATATGTATATTTTGCTTAATTTTTGAACCTCCAATGTAACAAACTATTTTTGTTGAAAGAAACAGGTTTTCTTTCTCAAATGTTTTCATCCTTTTCTTTTGTGTTTGGTTGACCCATGTAGCATTGCGTTGTATTGCCGTGTAGTATGTTGGTCTTTTGAGTTTATGGTTGTTATGAGAAATTGTTGCAAGTGAGGCTGTTCTGGAGCCCTCCAAACCAGCTTTCTAATGGTCGATAGTTGTCTTCCAAGCCGTGTTTGTAGTAAAACAATGACTTGTAGACTAATTCTGATTGCTTCTCCCTCGTTGGATAAGATAGGAAGGCAATTTCAATCAGACAAGTAGGGATCTGATATTGATCTTATGTCACATATATTAGGAGTAAATTCTGAAGAATTCTGAGGCAGTTCGGTCCGAGCCTAAGATTTGTAACAGTAATTTGGTGTCTTATGTCTGTCACTCTGATGATTGAGACTTTTGCCTCTAAGTCATTCAGACCAAGACTGCGATGCATCTGAACTAATGGCCTTTTGTCATACACGTGGTCTGTTAGAGGTCAATGGAATGACCAAGACTGAAAGGTCTGTATGTTGGACCGAGGGCCTTTGTATTAAAGTGGATCAGACTCTGTTTGTTTGACTAGTACTGTATGCTTGGGGAAGCCTCGCATCCCGTCTTTTAGGTATCCGAAAGGACGGTTTTATGCGTCATTTATATAGCTGTCTTTTGGGCTTTCGAGGTCAACCCTTCCTTTAACGGTTGCGACGGTCCAACTAGGTGACTTGTGGGCTTCGAGGGTCTATGTATATGAGAGAGGAGCATACGGTTGCGCCCAATCTCTTTACTTTTTTGCTCTCAGATTGTTCCCCCGTCGGAGAGAATTTGGATGTTTTTTAGAAGTTTACCGTTTTCCCGGAGATGATTGATGATTTTCAGTCCGAGTTGGGAATGATTAAACTGTGGCTGAGAGTTATCCTTCCCTTTGATTCAGTCTCCAAGGAAGGATTAGAGGAGGTGAAGATCTCCTTGTCCATCTTAGCATCCGGTCGAGACTTCTCCGATTGGATGTGGACCCTCCTTGATTCAACCGAGGCTTGGAGCATTGGTGATGAAGATAAAGGTGGGATGCCTCCTTCCCTTTGTGTCTTGGCAGAGACCCTTGCTCAAGCCGGCTGGGGTGTCATGACGGATTTGAGGGAAACGAAGGTGGAGAATAGAGGTCTCCTGAGACCTAGAGCCCTCATCATCCATTGGTATTGAGATCAGTGACAGTGATGATGAAATGACCTGGGTGCTTCTTGATGCAGATTGGGGTTTAGGGTTCCTTCCTTTCAAATGGAAGCCGGCGATAGCGGTAATGGAGGTTTGGAACTTGGACCCCTTTCCCATCCGAGGAAGAAAGCCATGATGTCGCAAAAACGTAGTGATGTCTTTGTTGCAGCTTCTGTAAAACGTAGTGATGTCTTTGTTGTAGCTTCTGTGTACTTGTTTTATTTTCAGTCTTCTTGTACTGATGTAAATTTTATGAATCATCAATAAAATTGAGTTCCTTCTCCTCAAATCTGATGTACGTTGTGTTCGGATGTGTTCTTTCGGAGTTAAAACACCTTCTCGTGCACTTCTGATTAATAACTCTTCTGTATGTTCTAAGAGTAGATCAAAGAAACTTACATAAAACTTGAAGCCTTGAACCAAAGTACTTTAAGCCTACTCGGTACTGTAGTATTCGTTATTTGTTGGTACATAAGCCAAATAATCTAAGTATCAGCTCTGAGGCATGCCGATCTAGGAAACTTGTGTAAATAGTTGTCGGGCTTTAGTTGAAGATGTTTGGAACTTCTGTCTTTGGATGGACTGGATCATTGAATTTGTATATTAAAGATCGACCAGGCTCTGAAGGCCTGTGCATTATCGATGGACTAGGCTCTGAAGGCCTGTGCATTATAGATGGACCAGGCTCTGAAGGCCTGTGTATTATAGATGGACCAGGCTCTGAAGGCCTGTGCATTATAGATGGACCAGGCTCTGAAGGCTTGTGCATTTAAAGATGAACATTTTATGGAGGTATTAAAAAGAAAGAAACATCTTTATTGATAATACTTCCGTAAATGCTCTACATTCCAAGGCCTAGGAATAGGCTTCCCAATCATGTCCTCTAGCCAATAGGTGGTAGGCCTAACAACCTTTGTCACTCTGTAAGGGCCTTCCCAGTTGGGTGAAAACTTTCCTATAGTGGGATCCTTGGTGTTTGGAAAAGCTCTCCTTAAGACAAAGTCTCCAACTTGAAAGCTGACCGTCTTGAGCCCCACCTTGGAATTAGTTGACCATTCTCTGCTGATAGGCTTTCATCCTGATGTTGGCTTGATCCCTTTTTCTTCAAGCAAATCCAAATTTTCTGCCAGCTGCTGATCATTGGATTCTTGTTCAAAGGCTTCAGTCCTTAAAGTTGGCATACCGATCTCAACCGGGATTACTGCTTCTGTACCATAGGCCAGTGAGAAGGGAGTTTCGGAGGTGGGAGTTCTTCTGGTTGTTCTGTAGGCCTAAAGAACACCGGGGAGTTCCTCTGCCCACTTTTCTTTGGCCTGCTCCAACCTTTTCTTTAATCCATCAAGGATCGTTCGGTTGGTGACCTCTGCTTGCCCATTTGCTTGTGGATAGCCTAGAGAGGCAAAGTGTTGTCTAATGTTGAGATCTTCACAAAATTTCTTGAAGCCTTTACCAGTGAACTGCGTCCCATTGTTAGAGATGATCACACGTGGTATACCGAACCTGCAGACAATGTTCTTCCAGGTGAAGTTTTCAACTTCCTTCTCTGTGATGTGTGTTAGAGGTTTAGCTTCGGCCCATTTAGAGAAGTAGTCAATGGCTACCAAAAGATACTTCCTGTTTGGTGGGGCCTTGGGTAATGGACCCACGATGTCCATCCCCCACTGAGCAAAGGGCCAAGGACTAGTAATCGGGATGAGCTCGTGATGAGGCTGGTGTTGATATGGGGCAAACCTTTGGCATTTGTCGCACTTCTAGACGTACTCCTTAGCCTGTCTTAGCATGCTAAGACAGTAATAGCCCTGCGTTAGAGCTTGGTGAGCTATCGTTCTGCCCCCATTATGGTTCCCGCAAATACCTTCATGTATTTCAGCCAAGACGTATTGAGATTCTTCTGGAGCTAAGCATTTTAACAGGGGTTGAGAATAAGACCTTCTGTAAAACTTGTTGTTTAGGATCAGGTACCGAGCTGCTCTGATTCGGATTCTCCTTGCTTTGTTTTTGTCTTCTGGGAGGAGCCCGGATTCTAGGTACTGGAGGATTGGGGTCATCTAGTTCTGGGGCTGTTCAGCAATTTGGGCGACTTGGGCTTCCTCTATGCTCGGGTCTTGGCTGGTAGGAAATTTTTATTGCGGAGTTCCCTTCTGACTTTAGGCGGGACGCCATGTTTGCCAAAGCATCTGCTTTGTAGTTCTGGCTTCTTTCTATTTTTTGGATAGAGAACATCTGGAAGGAGTGTTTGAAGAAGTTCACCAATTCGGAATACCGAAGCATCTTATCATCTTTAATAGAGAATTCTCCCAAGACTTGGCTTACCACCAGTTGGGAGTCTGAGAAGACTTTAAGGTTTTGAACCTTGCATTCCAGGGCCAACTTCATGCCTAGGATTAGGGCTTCGTATTCTGCTTCATTGTTGGAAGCTCTGAATCCTAGGCTAACGGCTTTTTCTGATGAGAGCCCGTCAGGGGACTGTAATACCAGGCCCACACCTGAGCCCTGATCGGTTGATGACCCATCAATATAGAGTAGCCAGGTCCCTGAAGTTTCGATGAGCTGTGCCTTGTCCTGAAGTGCCGGGGTGAACTCGACAACGAAATCTGCCAAGGCTTGTCCTTTAATGGAGTTTCGTGGTACATATGATATGTCAAATTCCCCTAACTCCACAGACCACTTCATTAATCTTCCTAAAACCTCAAGCTTCCTCAATATTGACTTCAGAGGATAGGGGGTTGGGATTTTAATTGGATAAGCTTGGAAATAAGGTCGGAGCTTCCGAGCTGATATTACCAAAGCAAAGGCTAGCTTCTCAACCTTTGGGTATCTCTTTTCTGTGTCGAGTAGTGCCCTACTGATGTAGAATATAGGCCTCTGTACTCCCTTGTCCTGTTTGATTAATGCGGAGCTGACCGCGTTTTCAGAGACTGCAAGGTATAGGAATAGCTTTTTCGCTTAGACTGGTTTTGACAGAAGCTCTAGAGAGGAAAGATACTCCTTCAGTTCTTGAAAAGCTTTCTCACATTCTTCCGCCCATTGTAAGGCTTTTTTACCCTTTAAAGCTTTGAAGAAAGGTAGGCAGCGATCAGTGGACTTGGAGATAAATCTGCTTAATGCCGCGATTCTGCCATTCAGTGCCTGAATGTCTTTTCTGGTTTTCAGTGACTTCAGTCCAATTAGAGATTGGATCTGAGTAGGGGTCTGCTTCGATACCCCTCTAAGAGACAATGTATCCCAAGAATTTTTCCTTTGTTACCCCGAAAGTACATTTTGAGGGATTGAGCTTCATCTGGTGCTGTCTTAGGATATCGAAGGTCTAGGATAAGTGCTGGAGGTGACTACCTTTCTGTAGACTTTTGACCAGCATGTCATCAATGTATAGCTCCATGGTATTGCCGAGCAGTGGGCTGAACATCTTGTTAACCAACTGCTGGTATGTAGCCCTAGCATTCTTCAAACCGAATGGCATTACTCTGTAGCAGTAGAGACATCGTTCTGTAATGAAGGCTGTTTTCTCCTGGTCTGGAGGGTACATCTGGATTTGGTTATACCCAGAATAGGCATCCATAAAACTCATGAGTTCGTGCCCTGCAAGTAGCGTCAACCAGCTGGTCTATCCTTGGTAGTGGAAAGCTGTCTTTGGGACACGCCTTATTGAGGTCTGTATAATCAACGCAGACCCACCACTTGCCATTTTTCTTCTTGACCAGGACGGTGTTGGCCAGCCACTCTGGGTAGAATATCTCACGTATCATCTTGGCTTCAAGCAGCCTCTGAACTTCCTCGTTTATGATCTGATGCTGCTCTGGGGCTAGCGGCCTTCTTTTCTATCTCACTAGTAGGTGATCTGGATCCACCATTAGTTTGTGAGTTATCAAGCTTGGATCTATACCCTCCATGTTTTTGGTCTCCCACGCAAACATAGAGAGGTTGTCTTTTAGAAACTTGATTATTTTCTCTTGCTTAGCGCGTGTCAGGTCTGGACCAATGTACAAATAGCGCCCCTCTGATTCTGAACTGACCAATACTTTGATGGGCTCACTAATGGGTTTGGCCCTGCTGTCCCGTCCTCTTGGGCTTAGGGGTTCTTCGATTCTGGAAGGGCAACTTTCTTCCTCGGAAGTGTGGGAGAGAATTGGGTCTGCACAGTCCCGGGTGTACTGTAATTGCTATTTGGTAGTCTTTTCCTTGAGTGCAATGGCATGGCATTCTCGAGAAGTTGGTTGGCACCCTCTGATAGAGTCAACATTCTGATTGTAAATATACTTCAAACATTGATGAAAGGTCGAGGTAACCGCCCCTTTCTGGTGCAGCCATGGTCTCCCAATTATGACATTGTAGGGAGATTTCATATTCAACACCATGTACTCTGAGATGGTGGTTTTCTGCCCCTCACCTTCCCTTACAGTAGTAGGCAGGTTGATCCTTCCCAATGGGGTACTGAGATTACCGTCAAACGCTGCCATTACGGCGGTGGTAGGCTTGATGCTGTTGTGGTCTATCCCCATCTGCTTGAGTGGCTCATGGAATAGTATATTGACGGAGCTGCCGGTGTCAACCAGAACTCTTCTGATCTCGAAGTTGGCAATCTTGAGAGTGATGACGAGGGCATCACTGTGAGGGCAGTGTACCCCTGCTAGGTCCTGTTCTGTGAATTGGATCTTCGGCTCTGGTCTGAGCCTTTTTTCAACGTTGGAGATCTGCAACATGTCTGGGGCAGCCCTGGCCTCCTGAGCATACCTCTTTCTTGCTCTGTTGGACATTCTTGTAATAGGGGAGTCTGCATGGAGGACGTAAATGACATGGTTGTTCTGCCTTTGAGGCTCATTTCGTACTTCCCTCTGCTCCTATCTTTGCTCAAGCCTCTGCTTTGTCCGCTGTTGAGGCTTGTCTTCGTGGGGATTCTGCCTCCCGTCTTGCTTGATGAACTCCCGGAGACGTCTTTTCTTTATGAGTTGCTCAATCTCATATCTAAGGGACCTGCATGAGTTAGTCGTATGCCCATGATCTTTGTGGAAATTGCAATATTTACCAAGGTCCCGAAGGCTGGGTCTCCTTTGATGGGCTCTGGCCATCTCAGGTTTTCTCGATCTCGGATCTGCCGAAGTACTTGATTCGGTGTAATGTTCAGAGGGGTAAAATCAGTGAACTTCCTTGGTCCGGAATTGTAAACAGCTTTGGGTGCCGTTCTCTTTTCTGGACTCTTGGCTCTCTTCTTGCTAGGGTCTCTTCTATGGTCGTCCTTCTTATGATCCTCCCTTTTCGGAATGTCTCTCTGGTTTTGTTCTTTGCCTTTTTGGGACGTGCGGTTGGCTTTTTCCAAGTTGATGTACTTCCTGGCCCAGTCCATTAATGCCACCATGTCGGTAGGAGGGCTTTTGGTCAAGGAATCTTTAAAGCCACCGTGAGCAAGTCCAGAAGTTAAGGTAGCTACAAGGAATCTTGGGCTGCAGTCGGTGATCTCTGTGAGTTTGGCATTAAAGCACGCAATGTAAGCTCTGAGGGACTCTTCTTTAGTCTGCTTGACATTTAATAGGAATTCCGGTCCCTTTCTGAGCCTTCTACTGGTCATAAATCTGTCCAGGAATTGCCTATCGAGCTCATAGAAGTCGGTAATTGAGTTCGGAGGGAGGTGGTAGAACCATTTTAGAGCTGTTCCTTTTAAGCTGGTAATGAAAGTTCGGCACATGAAAGCATCAGAGGTCCCGTGGAGGGCCATCGTATGCTGGTAGTGTGATAGATGATCTCCTGGGTCTCTAGTCCCATCATACAGGGTGAACTTTGGTACCATGAACTTCCTTGGCCTTTCTTCTGACATGATGGCAGGAGTGAATGGGGTGGCAAGTCTTCCGAGCAGCCTAGCCAACTCATCCTGCTCTAGAGGGTTCTGGGCACCTCTCAAAGCTACTGTTCGGTCCATAGATTCGGCAATTTTTTCAACCCTCCGTGGGTCTCTGAACCGAACCTCTTGTGAACCTTGCCTTACAGCCTCGGCTTCAGGGTAGTCGGGCTGAGCACGTCCCTCGGACAGAGGAGGGTTCCGAGCTGGCGGGATCGGTGCTGCTTGGGGATGAGGCTCTTGTGGTGCCGGATGTGCTTCTGAAGCCCTTGGAGTCGGGGCTCTCGTAGTGCTCTGTTACTAGACGTCAGGGATGGAGGTTGATATTCCCCAGCCTGGGGCTGCTGATGGCTGTGGATCTCTGCCGATGTAAGCAACACCCTGGGGATGCCCAGGCTGGTTATTCGGAGCCTGCTCATGGGGCTCTTCATTTTCAGTAATAATATGGGGTTGCATTCTTTCAGTAACATTGACCGGCAGATTAGGAGGACTCGTCCCTTGATTTTGTGTGAGCATTGCCAAAGTTCTAGATATGGCAAGTAGCTGTTCCTGTACCAGTTCGTTGTGTCGTTTGATTGATTCAATCTCTTGTCGCATGGGATCAACTGTCGGCCCTCTTGCTCGTGGAACAGGCGGTCGACGTTGAGAGCTTTATGGGTTTTGAACGTTCTGTCTCGGTCGGAAATTTGGAGCCATGGTTCTCCGGTGAGAAAGAGGATAAGTCTGTGAATAAAGCACTTGGAGATTAGTCGTTTCCCACAGACGGCGCTAAACTGATGTTGCACTTTTCAGCTCGCAATAAATGTGGGCTCTGCGACCTGTAGAACACTCAAAAAGGAGGATCAGAGGGCCACCGGATTGGCTCCGGCGATAGCCGCTCCGATGCTTAAGTAAGTAAACTAAATTGAAAAGACTGTATTGAAAGCCAAAGAATGAGCATGACTATAAAGTGTACTTGTAGGGTTTAATTTATAGACTGTTGCCTTCCTAAGTTGATTAGGATTCGGAGATGTGAAAATAGGGATTTGCTCATCAGAGATTGCAGTTACCTTGTGAAACATTGCACCGTAGATAGAGATAATCATAGATAGCAGTTTCCTTGTTGAAGACTGTTTCCTTATTCCCTACTCAGCAGTCGTTAAGGAAATAACAAGGTTGGAACCATATAGAATACTGAGTGAATATTGCCCAGAGCATAAGGTCTAGAAGATATGTGTATGAGAATGCCCTGGAGGCTGCGCCTGTTCTGTATGACCGAGTTTATCGGTTCTGTAAGCACACGTGTCTCAAGGTGATTGGTGCGTCTGTTTGTGATATATCATATCTCAAGACTCTCAATCTTGTCCCAATGTCCCATTATACACATTTTGCACTTTCACTCAGTTGTAACTCACTCTCAGAGCTCATCTAACTCAACAATTGAAAATATTTGATTAATGATGCCCCCCCCCCCCTCTTTTTGGGTGTTGAAGTGAATTATGTGCTGATTTTTGTCTATGATTGAACTCTCCGTGCTCTCCTCTACATGGCTATTATGTAGGGGGTGGATCTTCATTGGGGGTTACGAAGACACTTAACTGAAATTTTGAAAAAAAAATAAGGTTAGTTTGATATTTTATAAGATTTTAAAATTATTTTAAAACTTTCCCTCACAAAAAATTATTATTATTATTATTATTTTTTAAATTTAGACCCACTAAATTTTTTTACAAATTTTGTGATTAGTCACATTGGAGGATAGACATTAAAAAAAATAAAGAGAGAGATCGACTGAGAGATGCTATTGGGTCAATTTTAAATATTACTTCAATTATTTTTCTACTATTGGGTCTCAAAACTAGATTTTGATTTCTTTTCTTAACCTCATTTATTCAATTTATTTTGTATCTTTAGTTGGTAACTTAATAATTAAAGAGAAAGATTTGTATTTGGTTAACAATAAAACGCTTTGCTTATGATATTTTAAAAAAACTAATCGCGATTTCAGATTTGAATTATGTTTGTATTTATGTATTCTTTCGTTGTCTTAAATTTTTTTTATTCTTGATGATTGAATTTAAAGTGATGAATTTCTATTGAAATATCTCCTTATTTTTTAGAGTGGAAAAGTATAGATGCAGAGATCTATGTGCAAATTTTAGTTAGCGAAAATATTTTAATTTTTATTATCTAAAATGTAATATATATTTTGTACACATGCAAATTTTTTTTTTTTTTTTTTATAATTCCATATACATATAGCTGCTCCTCTAATAATTAATAATTAATAATTTCTATTAATTAATAATATTTTAAGAAATCAACTTTCTTTTTGTGGTGATCAACATTTAATAACTCTATTATTTAATAGTTATAACTTTTTATAAAATTTCGTTATAGGATGTTTTATTAGAATGGAAAAATACATATGCTTATATTTATATTATAGAAAAATTACTAGAAACTATCAGTTTTATTATATTTAAATTAAATATGATATATATTTTTTTAAGAAAAATGCTCATGATCATCTTGCAAATATTTATGCATCTCCTTATTTTTTAGTAAAAATCATATACTTGTAAGAGATTTTTTCTTTAATAAAAAATATTGTAAAATTTAATAATTAATATTTCAATTAAGTAATAATTTTTAAATCTTCTAAGACTTATTAATTATTAGAGAGCTGATGATGTAAAATATCAACAATCCAATTTCAAGTTCAAAAGAAATTGTTTCTTCTTTATATTTACAATTACCAATCAAAATTAGAAATGATCTTTACTTACTTTTTTTTAGTTGAAAATTGAAGAGGTAGATGTGAATGAGAAAAAAAAATCATATTAGAATTTCTAACTCAAGTAATTTTAATTTTTTAGGATAAACTAATTTTGTTTATGTTTGAGAATTTAATTTCTATGAATTATTTATCAATGACTATTATATTTTATTAGATAAATTACATTGATATTCTCTGAAATTTCTGAAATGACATTAAAATCTCCTACTTTATTGACAAATTACAATTATTTCGACATACATGACAGAGAAGCTAGTAACACAAGCTTATTCCTTCCGCTTCCGCAAACTCGGACTAAAAGATGTAACTAGGTTCGGACCGATTGTTATTTCATATATCTCCTTCATTGGCATCAAGCTTCTATATGCTTGTGATTCACTTATATGTAAAGATGCATATTCAAATTTGTGAGTAATTTATAGCATGTGAAATGAGTTTGAAAATTATACAATAAAATTTAACTATATGAGTGTTTTTCAAACGAAAAGGTTTTAGAAATGTTTTAAACGATCTGTCATGGTGGATGTGTTCGTAATATTTTAATTAGTAAGGCCTTAAAATTTCATGATGATCCACCATTGAATCTGTTAGAAATTTGAGTTTAAAGTTTTGATTTTTTTAAAATAATATAAATTTTAATATGGTTGGTAAAACTTTAATTATTATGTATAAAATTTATATTAAATTATTTTTTGTTGCAAGAATTTTTTAAAGATATATGGTACGCAAAATGAATGAGATATAAGTATACAAAATAGACCTGCACGATGGAAAAATGCTAGTTAAATGGGGAAGATGAAGTGCAGAGATTGCACCACCACAGTTGCGCCTGTAGAGCGTGCACGCGTGGGATGAAATCTAATAGTGTGGGACCATTGCAAATCTGTACACTCTCCGTGAATAGATAACAAACATCATCTGGTCACTATCATAGGTGGGCAAAGAATGGAACGTTATTACCACGCACATGCATTGGAGAGTAAAAACAAAATTGAACAGAGTTCTTTTTCAATTGATGCACTCCCACACGCGCATGTGGTGCGTGGGGGAAGGTGCAATTAGACCATGAGCGATTGTGCACCTTCCACTGGATGGGTCCCCTCTGTGTTTTATTATAACTTTTTTTTTTAGCTTCTCCAAATTAGCTTAAATTAATTTTTAGCTAAAAATACTAAAATTTTTTTAAAATAAAATTTTTAAATCAGATAAATGTTTTGTATCTAAAAGATTCAAAAAATAAATTGTTATTACAAAAAAATCCAACTATAAACTTTTATTATAACATCGTTAAAATATATAATTGATTAGACAAAAATAACATTCAAGATACATTTTAAAAAATACTAAATAGTTTATAAAATAAAATATTCAATCTAGAAAAAATATAACATTTTTTATTTATTTAGAAGGCCTAAAAAATAAATTTTCACTTCATAAAATGTTATAATTTTTTTGGATTCAAAAAGTTATTTTATATAATTTTTAGTATTTTTTACTAAAATACAATCTTGAAGGCTATTTTAGTCTAATTAATAAAAAAATTAATGGTGTTAAGATTGAAATTAAAAATTAGACTTTTTTGTATTAAAAGTTTTTTTGTTGAATTTTTTAGATACAAAATATACATGGACTTTTTGGATTGAAAAATTTATTTTAGGTACTTTTTAGTTTTTTTTTTCCTAATTTTTATTACTAAAATATGTTAAAAACATGTTTAAATACTTTTTCAAAAATTTTAGAAAGCTATCATTGTAATTAAAATTATAAACAAGTATTTAGTACACTGTTTGGAGATCCAATTTATTTTTTGGTGAATTCTTGACCTATTTTTTTTATATATATATTTTTGGAGCTTTAAAATTTTAATTTTTTATTCCAAAAATTGGTTTAAAATTTCATAAAATTTATTTTTATTGTGAAAAGGCTTTGAAAATTAGGAGCAATTGCACTATGTGTTGATCATATTTTTTAGGATCATGTGTGGATTATTTATGTATTAATTATTATATGGATAAATGTTTATTGCATCATTATTATGTAATCTTGATCCCCATTAATTGTGAGACTTAAATACCTACCCCATTGTGGTGAGATGTGGTAAAGACATCTATCAAAACCCATTATTTTGTTATGCATGTGGATATATGTTATGATTAGATGATCTTATTTAATTGATGTTCTAGTACATTTGATTGTTGTGGTGTATGGAATATAAGGTTAATATTTTCTGTGAATAATCGTTCATTGTAGATTGATTAGTTTGATCTACTGTTAGACGTAGCTTCGTTATACGAGTATGATAGTGGCTCTGTCTCATTGTATTATATGATAGTTTTGGACTTATCTCTTTAAGATTTTCTACGATATTATTTTTTGAGTAATAACATAGACACATTGAACAAGATTGGATGGCAAGGTTAACTTGAGAAGACCTATTAGGGTTACTCGCAAAAACTAGTCTATTAATGTGTAAATCCTATTAAATCGGAAAGGCCTGTAGAAAACTTATTTGTAAGGTAGAGCGGCTCCTTATCCATTAGAGTTAATCCTAATAAATAGCATATGCGAACTCATGATGTTTTGAAAATTAGACATATAGGAGAACCTCTTGTTTTCTTATTTTGTTACTTGTGTTATGTTACTCACTTAACTCAAGCATTACTTGCTTTGGGCATTTTTCAAGAGGTTGAGCATTTCAAAATTAAGAATTCAAAAATTTTTCACACTAATTATAAGCTAAAGTACTTGTTTGATTAGTTCTAGACAATTAAGTAAGAAAAATGAGGAAATGGATTTTGTTAAATACGGTTAGGTCGATGATGACGCAAATATTTTTTGTACGACCTGTATCCTTAACCAAGTTCCCTAATAGTAAGTTCCTTGAAGCTTGAGAATGGTAAAAACCTAATTTGAAAGTCTTATCACCTTTTGGGGTTTATGTTATTTGCTCACATTATTTAATATTTTTTTAAAAACTTGGCCTTAAGTTTTAAAAATGTTATTTTTTAAAATATTTTTTTTGAAATTTTAAAGGGCCGTTGGAATCTTAATTGAACACCCCAAATTAAAGAATAACTAAATTGAATTATGCAATAAGAAAATTTTAAAAAATCTTTAACATTGTGGCTTAATAGGAATCTATGAAAGTCACACCATCTCTCGGTGAGGGTGGGAAATTGATATATCATTCTAGAATCACCAATGATGTTTTGAATAGTGGACGCGACTTGCCTCTTAGTGGGAGTATACCATTAGTTGGAATTGTATCACTAGAGAAAGATTCTTAAAATCCTTAGTTGTGTAGAAGCAAATATAAAATCTTTTCTCATCGTCTTTGTGAGATTGATAGGAGAAATTTTTACTATTGCTCCACATGTTTAAGTGGATATTGATTCTTATATAAAGGTAAAAGTTTTTTATACTAATAGTGTATGGATGGTTGTTATGAGTAATATAAGTTGAGCTAAATTTGCAAAGAATTAAACTTTGAGAATGACTGATCTCCTTTTGTGAAGGATTGATTAACTAGTATTTTTGCCCAATCTTTTTGAAAAAGGTCTTATCCTTAAGGGGGTATTGACTATGAAGAGAGAGATTATCCCTAGTGGTGAGAATTGTCTCCATCTATCTTATTCCAATGATTGTCACACATGTTGGATCTTAGAAGCTTTCTAGATGGACTAAGACATGATATCTTCTGCGGATAATTAGACGATGATTCTATGTGAATCAATTTTTGGGCTTCAAGGTCAATGAACAAAGAGCGCAAAGTATGCTTGCTCAAGTGTTCATTTATGACCTAAGAAATGGTCTATGAAATTTTGGGAATTAAGGTTAATGAACAAAGATCGCAAAGTCTGCTTGCTCAAGTTTTCATTTGTGACCTATAACCATTGTCAAGTCAATGGAACCTTAGATTTCATCGAGCAATTAGCTTCACGATGATCATGGAAGCCACAAATAGTGCAAAGAAAGTATTTTGATATTTTGTATGGTTGTTAACTTATATGGAATTAGTTGTCACCACTTGGAGGTGGTTCTCCTGTATTGAGGAAGACATAGGTGAAGTACGCTATGCTTGGATTTGAGTTCCATGAAGATTGCCTTGAGGGATTTCTCGTTTTGTCTTGAAAAATCTATAAGTGATCTTATTAGCACGGTCCTAACCTATTGACAAATTGATATGGGCATACTTTTTGGATCATTGCAATTGGACTAGTAGTGAAAAAGATATTTTTTGAAATTTCTTATTTGAGCGCAATTGAGATTCTGAAGTGCATTGAGATGTGTACTCGATTATTTTTGGAGCTCTTATATATGGTCAAATTATTAGAGCAGCTTACTACTTTACTCGTATAGATGGTTAAACTATAAGAGTGACTTAGTGTTTGCTTATCGGACTATAATTAATTGGTTTCTTTGATATCTAAGTGATGTCAAGATTACACGGTTGGTTGTCGCAATTGTGGCAGTAGTATAGTTGTGAAGTTTCTAGTAGTGCCTTAACATAGCGCCATGTAGGTATGATGATTTGTTCATCAACTGTGTTTGTATGGCAGCTCTAGCATAATCAAGTATTGCATTTGTTGCAGTTTTATTCCACATTGTTAATAAGCTTTACGAGTTTAAGGGATATAAATGCAGATAATGCCTTTGCCTTTTAATGATGTCTTTTGGACTTAGGGTCCATAAAGACAAAATTGTGCAGACTCGCCACTTGGCTGAAAGCTTAGACTCTTTAGTGGGTTGGTAGACTAATAGCGGTGATGGGAGAACCAAACATATTGGTATTATTTTTCATTACACATGTTTAAGATAGAGTTGCGCAAAAGGAGGTGGTCCTTCGCCCATACTTAGTGATGTTTTACATCTTATGTTTATTGTTTGGGTTTATTTTAGATTTGATGTATTGGACATCGTGTGACATTATTTCATCATTATATGATTATGTGTCCATATTGAAATGAATGTATAATGTTGTTAGCATACATGAAAGATGTTAATAAGTTTTGATTGGCTCTCTCACACAAGCAATCGCCTTGGCACTTAGATAGCGAGTAAGATGAGACATTGAAATTTTTGGCTGGAGGGAGAATTCATCTTTATCATATATATCGCCTTGACAATGAGGGTCAAGATGAGATTCTTTTAAAGAATCAAGCACGAAGGTTGACCACACACCTCATTTAACCTGAAGTAAGCCGAATACGAACTTTTAGACGAGCGCTAGGAGAGTGACTAGGTTGGAGTGTTCTGGTTAAGCGTTGAGATAGTGATGAGGGACGCTGAGATAGCGACAGGGCGCTAGATAGCAACTAAACTAAGATTCGTACAACGTATATTCTTATTTTTATAAGATTGAGAATGACATGCCCAATTGAGTGGGAGTTCTATCATAGCATACATTACATATTGTATGTGCTATTGATGTGACTTTTAATAAAAAGAGTGACTAAATGTATTTTTGCTTCGTCACTGTGTGAACTCTAAGAACCACTTTGAGTTCCAATATGCCTTTTGTGGCCTAGGATTACATTATGAAGAGAGAGCTCAATGTTGTTACTTTAGCATATTGCTAAAGGACCATGATTGTTGTGGTCCGACAGGGCATGTCTATGAAAATAGTTAAGTTTAATTGGATTAATGTGAGTAGCTAGGGAAGATGGTTTCGTATTACACTATTGTGTTGTGACTCATTGCCCAGGCGATCTATCGATTTATATGTTTATCGATGTGATCATGAGTACAATACAGATTAAAGGGTTCAAGTATTGCATTAAGATTAATTCTCATGAGGGATAAAGGATGTTGAATCTGGTGTGATGGAATAGTCTAGGGCATAGATGAGATCATTTGATTGTTTGTAGTGAGGTACTATGTTGGTGTGATGGTAGCTTGATATAGTACTCCTACCCTAATTTTTCTCGTCCGGTTGCATGATCCATTTTTTTTTTTTTTGTGTGGAAGATGATGTAGAGAACTTAGTACTCACCCTATGTGGATGAGTGGGAGATGTTGGATTGGGTTTGACCCGAATCCGTAGCCATTTGGGCATCCACAAAATTTGAATAAGAGTTCTAATAAAATTAAAATTCTTATCATTATCTGGTTGGTTTTAAATTTCAACCAACCCAGATATATATCTCGTTATTTTTAGTTATAGGATGTGTGTGGATAGATTTTCTTGGTGATCGCAAATTCTTCTGGCTTCCTATCCCTAGTTCTCTCTGAGATTCTTTCGAGATTACTATCACGAGACTTCTGGACTTGAATTGTAAAAATACATAAGCAACTCAATCTTGTAGTCGTCCTATTGACGAGAAAGATTTCTATATTGACGTACATGACAGAAGCTCGTAACACAAGCTTATTCCTTCCGCTTCCGCTTCCGCGAACCTAGACTACAAGAGGTAACTGGGTTCAGACCTGATTGTTATTTAATATATTTCCTTCAGGTCCTCTTTAATGATGTCATGCATCAATTTCTTTTCCATGATTTTTGTTCGAAGACTTATTAGTGCTGTATACTTGATAAAGGCACAAGAGATGAAAGAGAGGGAGTCACGATAAACCAATGAATCAGTGATGGCAATGAGAGGAAAAAAGTTAGGTTTGAAAAAAATGGGTAATTTTATCATTAAGAATAAATGATGGTAATCCTAGGGTTCGTCGAGTGGTAAAGATTTGAGGATTAAAATTCAAGGTTTCGAGTTAGAGTCTCCCTTGGAGTTACTAGAAGTTTGTTGGTTAGTCGAGGTGCGTGCAAGCTGGTCTAAATAACTAGTTATAAAAAAAAGAATAAAATAATGGTGGCATCTCATTACTATTGAATTGGGCTCACATTACTATTAGATTCGGGCTCACATGATTTAAAAATTTCAAGAACTTTTGAAGTTAAAATATTTATTATTTGACTTTAGCTTGTAGAGAATTATTTTAAGAGACCTTTCACTAATTAATTCTATTATTTATTAGGCTTCTGTATTATATGTATGCTATGCAATTAAGTAATCTTCAATTTTAGCCAAGCTACGATTCCATTACCAAGGGTGGAAGGACAGGGGCTAGTCGGGTTACAACTCCCCAATTGGATAATTTATTTTATATATATTTTTAAAATTTTTAGCATTTTTAAAATAAGTTAATATTAAAATTTTGATTCAATCCAATTTTTAGCCACTATTTCTTTCATTTCTCATTTAAAATTTTAGTTAATCTTCAAAATTTTATTTCAGTCCAATTTTTATTTATCTTTTTTCTTATTTTTTATCTTAAAATTTTATCCTTACCCAAAATTTTTAATAAAATCTTATAAACCCTTCTAATAGTTTTCCAAAACCATTTCCACTTCTATTTTGGTCCCCTTGGGAGAAGAGAGCGAAGGGCTGAAGATGAACAAATTGACAATAAGTCGGTTACCCTTTTGTATTCTCTGCTTTGCCGGCCATTAATTATTTGTATCAGCTATTACAGTACATTAAAATTTATTCATATATATATATATATATATATATATATATATAGAAGATACACAGAGTTTTGTGTTGAAGATAACATGACACATAAAATACACGGCTGGCTACTTGCCTTCTATATATAGTCTTGCAGTGGCCGGATAGTGAATCTACTCCACCGAAAATCATCGATCCTGCTACTACAGTAAACTTTTTCTAGTTTTTATTTTCATTATTTCCAATTTTTATACTTCTCTAAAAATTTCACAGTTGTATTACTAATACCTACTTATTTTGAATACAAAACTTAAAATACAACTAATTTAATATAAAATAATAGTGTTCTCAAACAAATTATCAAATATAAAGTAATATAGTTACTGCCCTGATCAATTCCACTACTTCATGACACAATAGCAACCAAAACAACTTGCCCTAAAAAAAATAGCAACCCAAAACTACAGAAACAATATCATATATATATATATATATATATATATATATATAAACGCAAAACGAATGAATCAATGGCACCCATTAAGTTGAGGGTGACACAGCGATATTAATGCTGAATGATTGTCATAAATTTATTGATATTTTTAATAATTCATTTAAGACTCAAAGACAGAGCCGACTCAAAAAAAAAAAAATGACTTAATTTTTTTTATTTTACATCCGTTTTTTCATAGAAGATAATCGTTTTAAAACAGTGTAAAAACCAAAACAAAAAAAAAAAAAGTCGTTTGTTAGAATGATTCTCACATCTCACATATATATATATATATATATATATATATAGCAGAAGGGCATAAATATTTGCCCACAATCAACAGCGCTGGCCATGAAATAGCACAGCGTAAATTCCAATGCATTATGCATGGACAAATACATGACAAATCACTGCATAATCCAGGGGAAAGGCAGCCACAAAGACTATATATATCTCTATTCAAGTTAGAACGTGGGACGTGGCAGCCATTCTAGCAAGATAGATGACATTAACTCAGTGCAACGCAGCATCGAAAATCTGGCTAAGATTGCACTCTGCGGGAATTCTGGTGCCGACTTAAGATTCAACCAAATCATTATGTCGAACACAATTTGCACCTAAGCATTGTCTGACACGTTTGAATCGAAAGGGATGATGCCCTCAGGGCCTCAGCAAAGACTATGATACCATAGTGTCTGATGAGAAATACCCCCACTCACCAAACCAAGCGCGTGATGAACATGCATCAGCTCCTAAGCACACCAGAATGCCATTGATTTCCGTAGAACAAATGGCCTAAACCTCAATGGCCACCGGAATAACAATCAACAACAAATGTATAACTAAATAAAGAGGATTCACTTCAGTTTTTGGTTAACAAATGTATTTTTTTTGTGTTTTTATTTTTTAAAAAACAATGTTTGTTGTACTAAACATATTTTCTGTTTTTATTTTTATAAAAGAAAAATAGAAACTTATTTTGTTTTCACAAAATTAAAAATAGGAACATTACCGATCACAGATTGAGAAAAAGAAGCAGGAAAAGAAAATTATAAAACTCACGGAAGAAGAAGAAGAAAAGAAGTAGACTACTAAAAGGTAGTGTGCCACGTAATCACATATTTTTTTAATACAAAATTTAAGCATTAACTACATTTCTATGTATACATAGATAACTTACATTGATACATTGATAACTTAAATAGAAAGAAGAACTAGATATGTGTGTATGTCTGTGTTTATTTATCAACATAGATAACTTACATTGATACCATTGGTGTTCTTACATTAAGCCTTAACATTACCTAGCGAGTAGCTCAACTATATGTTACAAGTATTACAAGGATTCCAATAGCACTGGCCAGCAACATTTAGAACATCTTCCTTGTGGTATTATTCAGCAGGAGAAGGGTGATAAGGAACAGGAAGCAAGTACAGATCTTGTTTCCTTCTCACTGTCAAGCCAAAAGTCTCAGTCATGTCTAGTTCTTCTTTCTTCAGTCCACTGGGGAGTTTCCAATCAAAATGGTACAGCAATTGTGCAAGTGGCAGCTCAATATTAGCTTGAGCAAACAATATGCCTGGACATATCCTCCTCCCAGCACCAAATGGGATGTATTCAAAATCTGTCCCCTTGAAATCAATTGAACTATTGAGGAATCTCTCTGGCTGAAATCTCTCTGCTTCAGTCCAATATTTGGGATCTCGGCCAATTGCCCATGCATTAACAATAACTCTTGTCTTGGCCGGTATCTCGTATCCATTGATTTCGCATTTCTCTCTAGATTCTCTTGGAAGTAACAGAGGAGCAGAGGGATGTAGCCTCAAAGTTTCTTTGATTACGGATTTTAAGTAATTTAATTCTTGAAGGCCGGTTTCATCAACGTTTCCTTTTTTGCTAAAGACCTCTCTTACCTCAGCTTGCGCCATTTCCATCACTCTTGGGTTTTTCAGCATTTCTGACATTGCCCACTCTACAGCTGCTGATGATGTCTCACTCCCAGCACTGAAAATGTCCTGAAATAGGTTAAATTGTCTTTAGGCTTAATTCTGTTCAAAGAACTTAATCATATTCCATATGTAGATCTTTTGAAGCACCCCGTGTCAGGTAAATGGGGGAAAGAAAAATAAGAAATCACATGACATCTATGTATATTAACACATCAACATAGATCACATCATCAAATGTTAGTACCCGTTGAAACACTTGAGCTTTGAAGATCATGAGAATCAGAAATCTATTCCAAATTCAAAATGTCAAATTGAATGTAGAACAAAATCATGAAAGAGTGAATTTTTTCTTTTTGTTTTAATAGAATGCATAACAAGCCAGTCAGCTTTGTGATGAATGGATCTCATAACTTAATTAAATGACAAATAATATTTTACCCATATTTTTTAAAATTTGCATTTGTCTCTATAGTTTCATATGCTCTTTTGTTCACATCTCAAAAGTTCAAATTTACTCATATTGGACTATTATTATTAATACAGAAAAATGACAAAAATATCAAAAAGAAATGTAGTTGAGTAATTAATGCTACACATAACATATTTATTATCTCAATTTCTCACTCTTAAACAAGGATCCGGATCTTCTCCGGTGGAGTGCATATATCTTCTCACATAATGTGAGGTTTACAGTGAGACTCATCTCTGTGCGACTCACCTCATGTGAAAAGAGGCATGTGCTGGAGATAATCCTTGTTCCTTTGTTTAAGGTAGGGACTCACCATAATAAATGCATATGTCTCTTCACCTTAGGTCTAGAGTAAATAAATGTGGTGAGAAAAATCAGGTTATGTTTAAGTCAAAGTTATTAACCCTTTAGAACCAGTGCAAGTCTACACAAGTGCCGTGTTAATCTTGCCCTCAAATCTAGATCTTGGGCATAATGGTTGTTGCCTTCTGTTGCTATCTATGCATGATGCAAAGGACTACCATTGAATTTATTAGTTATAATAAGTACAAATCAATATTTGGCATTATTTGGTTGGCATTTTTATGTGCTTCCTAACTCAAGAGGGCAATTGAAATTTGTTTGTTTAAAAAAATTCGTTACAGGGTGGCTAGAGTGTGTGTATATATATATATATATATATATTGGCTAGAGTGTGTGTGTGTATATATATATATATATATATATATATATAGAGAGAGAGAGAGAGAGAGAGAGAGAGAGAGAGAGAGAGGGAATTAACAGACTAACCAAGATGACTGCTTTGAGGCCGTTATCAGTGAATGGAAATTGTAGGTCACCATGCTTCTGAAACTTCAGAAGAACATCCACTAAATCCTCCTCTGCTTCTTCCATACCAGTTTCTATTGTTCCCTTTCTCTTTTTGTGCTCATTGACAATTTTCTCAAGTATCTGATCAATTCTTCTATGCATCTCCTCAAGAGTAGGCTGCATTCCAGTAATCAGCGAAATCATTTTAACTGAAGGGAACATATCAGCAATGCTGAAACCAGCTGCCAATTTTACAGCTTCCTCTACCAGTGATCTGAATGCTTCTTGATCTCTACTTTTTTCACCAAAAGCAGCTCTTGCAGTTATGCCATATGTCAGCGTGAAAATTTTCCTGCTGAGATTGATTGGTGATCCTGCATTTGAAGAGATTGATCTAATGAGATTCAAGACCTCCTCTTCCCTAATGGATCGAAATGTTTGCACACGCTTTGAACTCAAAAGCTCAATTATACAAATTTTCCTCAGTTGTCTCCAGTAATCACCATACGGGGAGAAGGCAATGTTTTTGGAATTATATGACAAGATTCTGAAAGCAAGAAGATATGGCCGTTGAGCAAAGATGATATCATGGGTTTTCATAACCTCTTTGGCGATTTCCGGCGAAGAAACAACAACAGTGGAAACTTCACCTAGCTTTAGGTGCATAAGTGGTCCATATTTCTTGGCCAAGTTTCTTAGGGTGTGATGGGTTGATGAGCCAACAAGCGATGAGCCAACAAGCAGGTGCATGTTTCCTATTAGAGGCAGTGGCCATGGTCCTGGGGGCAGTTTTGGAGCTGTGTTCTTGGCTTTGTATCTTTTTACATTTTTGAATACCATGAACATAAAGAGAAGGAAGACAAAAAGCACAGAGATGGAAGGAAATTGGAGCACCATGAGGATGAAAGAGAGTAGTATATTGTTTGCTTATTACCAGAAATTTGTTATATATAGACACACACATACATGCACAAGTTTTAGTTTGTGATAAGACATGGTATTATCCGTAGTTGTCCATTTATGACTTTGATGAGTAACTCCAAAAAGCTCTTATAGCACTCATTGATGAAGAGAAAATTGTCTTCAACATATGCACTGATAAGGAATCCACGAGGATCAAAGGGTTTAGTACTGAACTTGTTAGCAGAAATGTCTTATATACAAGTTTTAGTTTGTCACATAGTATTCCCGTTGCTATTTATGGATTTCATGAGTAACTCCAAAAAGCTCTGATAGCTCTTAATTGATGAAGAAAAAAAATGTCTGTATCTATATATGATAACCATTCACCGAATGAATGTGGATAATGGCTAAATTGATCGGTGGAGGCCATCTCAAAAGAGTTTGATTCCTTCCTGTCATGACATCTATATATTTTGTTTCATTCATAACAAAACTGACTGCTGATAAGACGAAATCCTACTTGAGGTGCATGGTATTCCTTGTGTCCTAATTTTAAACGTAGTTTATTTATTTATTTATTTTTTGGTTTACTCTCGATCTCATGCATTAGATAAGCTCAAAAGACTTAAACCTGAGACGTGTAGCTCTTGAGACACTTAATATATAGGTTATTATATATAGATGACTGATGGTGTTGTTTGGGAAAACAATAGCGGAGGTTAATGATTGGAGCTACTCTCGTCTAAAGGGAGCCTTCTCTGATCTGTCTCTTTCCCCCCCCCCCCCCCCCAAAAAAAAACTAGTTATGTCTCCCGTTTCGTCATCACCCGTTCCCCAAAATCTGGTCCCACCTGTTTTCACTATACGAGAAATTTAAGAAAATATAGAATATGAAAGTATTCTATATATAATTTAAATATATAATTAAGCACTATGCCCAACTTTAATTTTACTTCAAATTTGGATCGAATTTTAATATATTCTTCTATTTTCATTCTCATTTATTTTATCTTCAAATTTGTACATTTTACCATCCCTGATGTCACTTATTGTGAGTGCTAGGAATGAATGCTTAAATCCACTTCTCCCATTACGAGGTCATGCCTACTTTACCATTGTGTTACTGCAACTTTGGCAGCATTCAATTTTGTTAAATCTGAATTTTGTATTAATTTTTACATAATTTACTTTATCATATTGATTTTAATTTGCTGATAACTGTTTATTTTCTCATGATTTACTTAACCATACTGATCTTAATTTGTTGATAATTGTGTAAATTGGTATTCCAAGATTGATTTGCTTTAACTTATTAACATTTTTTCACTGACGAAGATTATTCTAATATTATATCTTACATGGCTTGTCATTTCATTCACTCGTGATTTGTCATTCATTCTCTTTTGAATTGGGCAGTGTTAGGATGTGTGTCCTCATGTCTAAGATATTTTATTATTATTTAATAGTTTTGATTTATTATTGAGTTTTATATTATCATATGTTTAAATGTTACTTTATATCATGAGATGATTAGTCATTGAATTGTCATTAAGAGTGGTTCATGTGTATAAATGAGATTTATACATAGGAGATATGAGCTGCTTATATAGGCAATTTTAGAATTGTTTGCGGCTATTGATAAGACTGGATATCTTATCTGTAAAACTATAATACAGTTAACCTTTATGTGATAAGGTGGTTTATCTCAACCATCAGAGTAGTGGACTCTAGGTTATTGTATTGGTGTATTGGGAATATACTAAACTGGATCATTATAAGAAACACATTATTTGGACTATCTCCTTTAATAAGTTTCTTATTCACTATTCATAGTAAGCTCTTAATTTTGAGAGGATAGTAAATTCAAGTTCTAAATAGTGATGATTTTGAGTTGCCAATGAATGAGGTTTTTTAGATCAACACTTCGGTATCTTGAAAAGTCATTGTTTAGATTGTGAGAACACTTATTCTTAAGATGAAATCTACACTTCTATATATTCGAGAGATGGATATCACCTTTGTGCTAATTCAATGGGTTAATCAATGAAATTCGGATCTGTTCTTTTTCAGTAAATTATTTATTGAAACGATGACCAATTACAAGTGGTTAATTATTATTGAATTAGATTCTTAAAATAATTAAAAAATTAATTTGACAATATAATCCTGATTATTAATATCCATTGAAAGGAGCTAACTGCAAAAGTATAGTGTATATGAATTTACTTTATTCTACTAAGTTGGAGTGCAATTTCAATTATATAATGGAATTAATTGAAATTAATTATTTCAATTAAAATTAATTATGAAATAATTAAGATTTAATTGATTAATTTGAAGCTAACTTAGTGAGATTCACTAGATCCCTTCTCTTATCCCTAATTAAGCTCTATATATATGATATATAGGGAATCGTTTATCATAAGTTTTTGTGCTAGACAAAAATAAGAGGCAGCTCACTCTCCTGCAATACGGTTGGCCTAAGGGAAAAGAGGAGAAGACCTAAAGGAGTTAGAGAATGAATATTGCATCAATCTTTTCAAGAAGTCTTCTTCAACAATCAAGATTATTAAGAATAAGGTGATTCTAACCCTTCTCTTTTCAAGATTGTATGATTCATGTAAATAAAAAGATCCAAATAGATTTTTGAAATTGCTTCTGCCGTGGTTATGAACCCAATAGGTAGGATATATAAATATTGATGAGGAGGAAATAATAATTATATAGTATAATAATTCATATATTAAACAAAAAAAATAACTAGAATTGCATTATGTAGAGTAGGATAAAGCCAAAATTTCTAAACTATATATTTTTTTGTTTTGCTATTGGCTTGTAAGTAATAAGTTTTGGCATGGCGTTTTAAAAGAAATGTTGGAAAATAAGGGTTGAGTTTTTATCATTCTTGATCAAAAGAAAAATGGTTCTTTCAATTCTTTTTCCCCTTTTCATTTATTGATCAACCCATATTTTCAACTCAAAACCAAAAACCAGGATATTGGTTGGGAAAATCCCCAAAAAACTTGCTATGCTATGAAACCATTATACTTTTACGGTCAGTGGTAGATTTTGAAATTTTAGTTGGGGGCAAAATTGATATAAGCCATGGTAGTGATGGATTTTGAAATTTTAGTTGGGAGTGAAAGGTTTATAAGCCGTGGTAGAGCTAGACTATTGATATAGGAGGACAAAAAATAAAAATTGAAATCTAAAGAGGTCTTTTATAAAAAAAAGATTTTGTGGAGGGAGGAGGAGAATTTAAAATTTCTAAAAACATATCTATAGAAATTAAATATAAAATACCAAATATTTAAAATATTAGGGGGGTCATGGCTACCCCTAACTCCCTTATATTCGCTTTTGTTGTGTATTATAATATTACAATCAACTCAACTCAACTCACCTCAACTCAACAATATTACATAGTTTCAAACTACCAACTAACTAAATCCCTAAATCGAGGAGCCTAAAAAAAAAACAAGGATGGAGCTAATGAAGGCCTAGGGTGGTTAATTGCCCCCCCTTAATTTTTGTTATTTAAAAATTTTCTTATATTTTTTAAAGATGTTTCAAATATATCCATCTACTTTTTATTTTTGTCCCCCTTAGTTCAAAACTTTTTACTATTAGTCTTACTCAAATTTTAATTTAAGCTCTCTTTGTTTATTATTTTCTAATAACTCCTCTTAAGAAGTGTCCCATATATTCGATAAACGCCTAAAACTTTCACTTGTTCTATATATTCAAATGGAGAAAAATAAAAACTCGTTGCCCATCCATTGATGCCTTTTCCAATCTTCCTCGCAAAGCTTTCTTACTCATCTCATACATTAAGAGTATTGTTATGATCAAATACTAAGTACAAAATTTGCCCCCCTCAAGTAAATTTCTCGTTCTGTCCTTGCTCTCAAATATGGGTCCTGGACCAATAAACCAGCCTAGTCCATGACTGTATGAAAATAATATTTACAATGTTATAACATGAAATTTTTTATTTTATTTTATTAATTATTCTTTGCAAATATTAATTATTATTATTATTATTATTATTATTATTATTATTATTATTATTATTATTATAATTATTATTATTATTATGATGGATGTGTGTGTATGTGTATATATATATATGTGTATATAATTTAAATTTTATGTTGTGTATATGTGTATACATGTGAGTGTGTGTATAAAATGTGTAAACATATAAGTGTATATAAATATATATACATGTGTATAAAACAGTGTGTGTGCGTGTGTGTGTGTGTGTGCCGTGTGTGTGTGTGCATGTGTTGAGTGTTACACACTCAACAAGGGATGGTGTGGCAGGTATGGTTGGTGGAGTGTAGAAGGAGAGATCAGGGTATGGGAGGGGCAGTACTGATGCAGTAAGGTTGGTCTTGGGGAGAGAGAGAGAGAGAGAGATATAGAGAGAGAAAGTGAAGAGAAAAAGAGAGTTGGTCTCGGGTGGGAAGAGAAGAGAAGGAAGGAAAGAGAAAGAAGAGAGAAACCGAGAGAGAGAGAGAGTTCTGGACTGTGAAGAAGGAGAGGAAGCTCGAGGAGAAACCAGAAAGGTGGAAGAGGGCACGGCTAGAGAGAGAAACAACCGAAAGTTTTGGTAAGTGGGCTGCTTCTGTTTCAATTTTTTTTAAGCATTTTAATTGATTCAAATTGTAGGATCTTAGAGAGCATAATGTAGGGATTAATTTTCAAAAAGAATAAGAAGAAATGGTTGAGAAATAAGAGAGAAAATGAGGGTTACAAGTCGGGGGCAATAATCGGGTTTTAAGGGTTTTGTGTTTAAAAACTTGCTAAGATCATGAGGAAGTGTTCGTCTTGAACACAGGAAGCCTTTAGGATGAAAATGGGAGGAAACCCGTGACCAAACAGTGACAAAAATGAAAGGGGAGGAGTTGGCCGGAGAGTTGACCGAGGGTTTGACCCTCTATTTCGTGGAGATGGAGGAGGCTTTGAGGGAAATGGAGGTTGGGGATGTGATCTACGTAAAAAGGGGGAGAAAATAGCATCTTGAAAACTGAGAAAACTCGCCGGAGATCGGTCGCCGGCGCCGGAGAGCGCGCCGGAAACCTACTGTTGCCCTACCGAAAAATCGGGGAAGAAGATGGGGTGACCGGGTCGGGTTCCGGGTCGGATCCGGATCCGGGTCGGGCGGGGCTGGTCCACCCCTGCCACGTGTCGGCCTACTGTTTTAAATTAAAATAAGATTTGGCCCGTTTGGTTACAAGGATAAGAAATTAGGAAATTGGAATTAAATTAAAACAGGGATATCCTATCCCTGTTCTCGAATTAGCCCCTGTTTGGTTAACCTAATTGAGAATAGCAAATTAAACTAATTTCAATTTGAACCTTGAACTTTTTGGAATTTGAACCTTAACCCAGAACTTTCAAAAATTACAAATTGACCCCCCAACCGTTAGAAATTTCACTTTTACCCACCTGATTACATTATTAATAAAATATTAATTAAATTAATTAATTAATTATTTAATTAAATTAATTTAATTAATTAAATATTCAAAAATATTCCGGAGTCCAAATGGGACAAGTCATTAGTGTATTTTGACTATCTCGACCATTCTGAGACCAATGGTGAGGTCCGTTTTACGAGACGGGGTCCCAAAAATTAAAAGACCCGTAGTAACCTTTAAAATTACCAAAATGCCCCTGAATTGAAACACAGTCAAACGAACTCCGAATTAGGTAAACAAATAGTGAAACTTTATTATCTCGAACATTCCGGATTCAACTGTGGAGTCCGATTTGTGAAAAGAGGTCACGAAATGTAAGGACACGTGTAAAGTGCAAAATGACTATTTTGCCCTTTTGAACCCCGGTGTCCGAATTGAGTTCTACGAGAACCTAAACTTATTTTCTTCAACGTCCTAGAACCAATAGTAGAGCTTAATTTAGCAGAATAGAAACTTATGAATCAAAGACATAAAATTTGATGAATAGCATAAATTCAAATAACAATAGACTGAGTTGTAATTTCTACTTTTAGGGACGCTGACAGGACAGGAGGGGGCGATCTGATCTCCTGCATTTTCATCCGCCGGTTCAGTTACATATAGTGCACGATCTTCTTAGGGTTATGACTGACCCTTCAGGTATGGTGTTTTGCTAGTGTTAGAAATGAAGTTAAGTTAGGGATGTTTGTGAATGACTGGGATGCTGTATGTATTTATTTGTAATGTGTTTATCTGATTATTTGGAATTGGTTGTTCACATGCTATGTGTTACTTGCAAGTTTGATAAAATGAATGAACATGAATTATGATGTATCAACACGTGAGATATGCATGTATATGAAACTGACTGATGATTTATTTAGTACTGTTCGAGTATGTTATATTATGGAAATCATGTTTCATTGAGATTGCATCAGCATATTGGCATATGATGAATCCTTTGAGAACATGGCGTGGGTAAGCACATGGTGCTTTGCATTATGAGGGTGTAGATCCTGTGGTGAAAAACCCAAAATTGGCCATTGCATTGGTACTTCGAGCCATCGGGGAGTACCCGTAAATGAGACATGGGTGTGGCATAGAGTTGTGCATGGGTGCGTCATGCATACCATTCATATATTACTGCAATACTTTGAATGGCATTTAGATATAAATGTACACTTTGCACATGCCATGCCTTAGCTTTATTTCTGGCATTAGCATCTCATCATACCAGCAGTTGAGCTGACCCATTCGTGGGCAACATTTTTCAGATGAGGATCCTCCAGCCACTAGAAACTCTGTGATGCCCTGATAGGGTGAAGCCTGTGATGTATTTGTGATTCATGAAACTTGTATTTTGTTATGTAAGGGCTTAAGCCCGAATGGCTGATGAACAATGTATTCGATGTTATTTTATGTATGGGTGAGGATGAACACATGTTTAGTGAATTTAATTACTTTTGTCCTTTTTTTTAATTTACTTTCTGTCTCGTCAGTCGCGCCTCGGGTTCGGTCAGGATTCGGGGTGTGACAACGTGGTGTCAGAGCATAGGTTCGAATATCTAGAGACTGTGGGGTGTTGTTTAACACCATGAGACCCTAGAGAAGAGAATGAGACTTAGTGTGAACTGTTAGCAGCATGTGATAGGATCTTATGTGCTACATGATTATGTGTCCTAATGCATGCCTTATTGTGATTACGTGAAGAAGTGATACTAAAATTTTCTCTTGGACTTGTAGATATGCCTCCTAGACGAGCTCCTACGAGAGGCAGACCACCCAGAGGGGGTAGGGGTCGGGGTGCGCCTCGAGGTGCCGCCCAGCCTCGTCGTGGCAGATCCAGAGCTGTTGCCCCTATTCCTGATGTGGTTGAGGAGGTAGTTGCCCCAGCTGACGTTCCCGAGCATAGTACAGCTGAGGAGGATATTGCTCCAGCCCCTGTGGAGGAGGTGGGGCAGACTATTGGCGCCAGAGATTTGGCGACCATTATACAGGAGTGCTTCCGTGCTATGCAGGAGGCCAGGACCACTGATGCTGAGGCCAGGGCTGCCGGTGCCGCGGCCAGAGCGGCCGGTGGGGAGACCAGAGACACCTTCGTCATGAAGGCGTTTCAGCGGATGAGGCCACCGTCATTTGCAGGACAGCCTGATCCTTTGGTGGCCGAGGAGTGGCTGGATCAGATTGTGAGGATCCTGGACTCACTAGGGATTGTTGAGCCACACCTGAGGATCCGATGTGCCACCTTCCAGTTTACAGGACTAGCGAGCTAGTGGTGGAAGGTATCTGCAGGTAGGATTAGCAGGTTCGGAGAGGGGTGGGATGCATTTGTGGCCATGTTCAATGACCACTACTTTCCAGCGACTGCTAGGGTCGGGTTCAGGAGAGAGTTTGAGACCTTACTACAGAGGGACATGACCGTGACACAGTATGAGTCCCAGTTTACCGCATTGGGCAGGTTTGCCCCGCACATTATTGGGGTGGAGGAGCTGAGAGTTTATCATTTTCTAGAGGGGCTGAAGACCTCTATCAGGGATAGACTGGCGGGTCACATCATTGACACTTACGAGGAGGCTGTGATTAGGGCCACGAGGGTAGAGAGGGAGTTGGCAGCTCTCACAGGGATCAGGGAGTCCCGGACTCAGACCAGGCCAGCCACAACACTAGCACTTACACCAGCTCAGCCTACTGTGACCGTCCCAGCTCATTCTGGTAGGAGGCCGCCGAAGAGGTTCCGAGGCAGTACCTCTTCTCCATCTACATCCCAGAGGCCTACGCAGCTTTTAGCTCCCTAGCCCACTGTGTCTATTACTCCTCGAGGAGGGGCACCACAGCTGACCATCACATGCTACCAGTGTGGACAACCTGGCCACAGGATGGCTGATTGCCCACAGAGAGATCCTAGTCAGGGGTCAGGGACAGGACCGAGTCAGTTACCACTTCCATCCCAGTCTCAGAGTCAGGCCTGGAGGGCCACGCTAGTGTGCTATACTTGTCATCAGCCGGGCCATGTCAAGGCCCACTGTCCTCAGGGGCAGACTTCCCAGAGTGCACCGAGGTCCCACTATTTCCAGCCCACCTAGGTGCCTTTACCCCAGATAAAGTCAGGCTATAGACCCCCGGCACCTTACTATCAGCCAGCATCCTCAGCCTTGAGTGTTAGAGCCCCAGCCCCGAGAGGGGGAGGACAGCAGGGGCAGAGAGGGGGAGGCAGACAGGGTCAGACCGTACAGGGCAGGGTGTACGCAGTTACTACCCCAGAGGCTTCTACTGCTGGGCCATCAGTAGTACGAGGTACCTTTCTTATGTTCAGTTCATGGGCTAGCGTGTTGATAGACTCTGGTGCATCGCATTCTTTTATATCCACTACATTTGCCATGTCTTTGGGGTTGACTATAGATCGGATGGATCCACCGCTACGTGTTGATACTCCTGTTGGGGGTAGTGTGACATTGACCAGGATTTGTAGGGGTTGTTCACTTGAGATAGCTGACCGTACTCTCTGCTTTGATTTTATTGTGCTTGATATGACTAGCTTCGACGTTATCTTGGGTATGGATTGGCTGTTTACTTTCCGGGCTAGTATCGATTGTTTCAGGGGGAGAGTTACAGTGTGCACCCCTGAGGGGGATTGTTTTTATTTCACGGGAGACCGTGGAGACTTCTTAGTACCACCCTTGTACGACACTAGGAGTTGGGGAGCCCATAGCTATATGTTAGCTAGTATGATTGCAGGGGATAGTGAGACTACAGGGGTTGTGTTACCACCGGTGGTAGAGGAGCTTCCTGATGTTTTTCCTGACAGTTTGACTAGTTTGCCACCGAGGCGGGAGGTAGAGTTTACCATCGAGCTTATCCCCGGTACTGTACCCATATCTATCCCACCATACCGCATGGCTCCAACAGAGTTGAGAGAGCTGAGGGAGCAGCTGACTGACCTTCAGGGTAAGGGGTTCATCTGTCCTAGCACTTCTCCTTGGGGTGCCTCAGCACTCTTTGCGAAGAAGAAGGACGGGACGTTGCGGTTATGTGTGGACTACCGGAGGCTGAATCGGGTGACTATTAAGAACAAGTACCCGTTACCCAGGATCGATGACTTGTTTGATCAGTTGAGAGGTTCGAGATGCTTCTCGAAGATTGATCTTCGATCTGGGTACCATCAGTTGAGAGTGCGAGAGGAGGACATAGCGAAGACAGCCTTCCGCACTCGCTATGGTCACTTTGAGTTCGTGGTGATGCCATTTGGTGTGACGAATGCCCCAGCGGCATTCATGGATCTGATGCACTGTGTCTTCGGTCAGTACATAGATCAGTTCGTGGTGGTGTTTGTGGACGATATCTTGATTTACTCACCTTCTGAGGATGAGCATGCTTTCCACCTACGGACTGTGTTACAGATCTTGAGAGAGCATAGGCTGTTTGCCAAGCTCTCCAAGTGCGAGTTTTGGCTCCAGGAGGTACAGTTCTTGGGCCACGTGGTATCTGGGAGTGGAGTGTCTGTTGACCCTTCTAAGGTCGACTCTGTTATGAGCTGGGAGAGGCCGAGGAATGTATTTGAGATACGGAGTTTCTTGGGGTTAGCAGGGTACTACCGCTGTTTTGTAGAGGGATTTTCTCAACTTGCCGCACCGATGACCCGGCTGACGCGCAAGGGTGTCAGGTTTCAGTGGACCGACGACTGTGAGCAGTCATTTCAGGAGCTGAAGAGGAGGCTGACTTCAGCTCCAGTCCTGATTATCCCTGAGGGAGGCTTGGGTTATACTGTATACTGTGATGCTTCCCGGGAGGGATTGGGTTGTGTGTTGATGCAGGAAGGCAGGGTAGTAGCTTATGGTTCTCGCCAGTTGAAGAGCCATGAGAAGAACTACCCCACCCACGATTTAGAGTTGGCTGCCGTCATCTTTGCTCTTAAGAGCTGGCGACACTATTTATATGGGGTGAGATTTGAGGTGTTCTCGGACCACAAGAGCCTCAGGTATATCTTTACACAGAAGGATCTGAACCTTCGATAGAGGAGATGGATGGAGTATCTAGAGGATTACGACTTTGACCTTCAGTACCATCCTGGGAAGGCCAACGTCGTAGCTGATGCACTCAGTCGGAGGCCGAGGAGCACCTTAGCCAGCCTAGCCATCAGAGAGTGGGAGATGATGGGAGCTATTGGGGAGTTTGACTTAGAGCTTACTGAGTTTGAGGGACACGCCACCCTATTTAGCTTGTGTGTACAGCCTACCCTTCTGACCAGAGTTATAGAGGCACAGTTGCTGGATACTGAGGCTGAGCGGATTGGGGCACAGATTTCTAGCCCTGAGGGATTTGAGGGATGGACAGTCCATTCTGACCTTGGTTTGAGATACAGGGGTAGAGTCTTCGTTCCTGAGTCTCTTAGGACTGATGTCCTTAGGGATTTCCACCATTCGCGCTTAGCGGTGCACCTAGGGGGCACCAAGATGTATCATGATCTGCGCCGTCAGTATTGGTGGACTGGGATGAAGGCAGATGTAGCACAATTTGTGGCTAGGTGTCTCACGTGCCAGCAGGTGAAGGCTGAGCACCAGAGGCCTGGGGGTTTGCTACAGCCACTACCGGTAGCCGAGTGGAAGTGGGAACATGTTACCATGGATTTCGTGATGGGTCTTCCGAAGTCACCTAGGGGCCATGATGCGATTTGGGTTATTGTGGACAGACTGACGAAGTCCGCCCATTTCTTACCGATCAGAGTGACTGACTCATCAGACGCCCTCAGCAGGTTGTACATTCGAGAGATAGTACGACTACATGGGGTACCGGTATCCATAGTTTCTGACAGGGACCCACGTTTCACTGCACGGTTCTGGCAGAGCTTCCAGACAGCCTTGGGGACCCAGCTGCAGTTTAGTACTGCCTTCCACCCACAGACAGATGGCCAGTCAGAGCGCACTATTCAGATCTTGGAGGATATGCTCAGGGCCTGTGTCATGGACTTTAGAGGTAGCTGGGAGGATCACCTTGCCTTAGTCGAGTTTGCCTACAACAACAGCTACCAGTCCAGTATAGAGATGGCACCATTTGAGGCATTATATGGTAGATCGTGCCGTTCCCCGGTATGTTGGACTGAGGTGGGAGAGACAGTTGCCTTAGGACCTGATATTGTTCGTGAGACCACGGACAAGATACAGGTGATCAGGCAGCGGTTGTTGACAGCCCAGAGCCGCTAGAGGAGTTATGCAGATAGGAGGCGGCGGCCCTTAGCATTTGAGGTGGGGGACCATGTGTTCCTCAAGGTATCTCCCAAACGAGGTTTGAGGAGATTTGGGCGCGGTGGGAAGCTATCGCCACGATTTATAGGCCCCTTTGAGATTCTTGGGAGGGTTGGTGAGGTGGCTTATAAGCTAGCCTTACCACCACAGCTATCTGGAGTTCATGACGTCTTCCATGTATCTATGCTGAGGAAGTACCATCCCGACCCCTCACATGTACTTATCTGGGTAGATCTTCAGTTAGAGGGGGACGCTTCCTATGACCAGAGACCCGTAGAGATATTGGACTCGAGGGACCAGGTTTTGCGAGGCAGGACCATCCCTTTGGTCAAGGTTCGTTGGAACCATCATGGGGTTGAGGAGGCTACTTGGGAGCGTGAGGCCGAGGTTTGAGTTAGGTACCCTGAGTTGTTTGATCAGTGATGTATTTTCTTTTGTTTTATGTTATTTTAAATTTCGGGACGAAATTTTTGTAAGGAGGGAAGGATGTTATAACATGAATTTTTTTTTTTTTTATTAATTATTCTTTGCAAATATTAATTATTATTATTATTATTATTATTATTATTATTATTATTATGATGGATGTGTGTGTATGTGTATATATATATATGTGTATATAATTTAAATTTTATGTTGTGTATATGTGTATACATGTGAGTGTGTGTATAAAATGTGTAAACATATAAGTGTATATAAATATATATACATATGTATAAAACAGTGTGTGTGTGTGCCGTGTGTGTGTGCATGTGTTGAGTGTTACACACTCAACAAGGGATGGTGTGGCAGGTATGGTTGGTGGAGTGTAGAAGGAGAGATCAGGGTATGGGAGGGGCAGTACTGATGCAGTAAGGTTGGTCTTGGGGAGAGAGAGAGAGAGAGAGAGAGAGAGAGAGAGAGAGAGAGAGAGAGAGAGAGAGAGAGATATAGAGAGAGAAAGTGAAGAGAAAAAGAGAGTTGGTCTCGGGTGGGAAGAGAAGAGAAGGAAGGAAAGAGAAAGAAGAGAGAAACTGAGAGAGAGAGAGAGAGAGAGTTCTGGACTGTGAGAAGGAGAGGAAGCTCGAGGAGAAACCAGAAAGGTGGAAGAGGGCACAGCTAGAGAGAGAAACAACCGAAAGTTTTGGTAAGTGGGCTGCTTCTGTTTCAATTTTTTTTAAGCATTTTAATTGATTCAAATTGTAGGATCTTAGAGAGCATAATGTAGGGATTAATTTGCAAAAAGAATAAGAAGAAATGGTTGAGAAATGAGAGAGAAAATGAGGGTTACAGGTCGGGGGCAATAATCGGGTTTTAAGGGTTTTGTGTTTAAAAACTTGCTAAGATCATGAGGAAGTGTTCGTCTTGAACACAGGAAGCCTTTAGGATGAAAATGGGAGGAAACCCGTGACCAAACAGTGACAAAAATGAAAGGGGAGGAGTTGGCCGGAGAGTTGACCGAGGGTTTGACCCTCTATTTCGTGGAGATGGAGGAGGCTTTGAGGGAAATGGAGGTTGGGGATGTGATCTACGTAAAAAGGGGGAGAAAATAGCATCTTGAAAACTGAGAAAACTCGCCGGAGATCGGTCGCCGGCGCCGGAGAGGGCGCCGAAAACCTACTGTTGCCCTACCGAAAAATCGGGGAAGAAGATGGGGTGACCGGGTCGGGTTCCGGGTCGGATCCGGATCCGGCTCGGGCGGGGCTGGTCCGCCCCTGCCACGTGTCGGCCTACTGTTTTAAATTAAAATAAGATTTGGCCCGTTTGGTTACAAGGATAAGAAATTAGGAAATTGGAATTAAATTGAAACAGGGATATCCTATCCCTGTTCTCGGATTAGCCCCTGTTTAGTTAACCTAATTGAGAATAACAAATTAAACTAATTTCAATTTGAACCTTGAACTTTTTGGAATTTGAACCTTAACCCAGAACTTTCAAAAATTACAAATTGACCCCCCAACTGTTAGAAATTTCACTTTTACCCACCTGATTAAATTATTAATAAAATATTAATTAAATTAATTAATTAATTATTTAATTAAATTAATTTAATATTCAAAAATATTCTGGAGTCCAAATGGGACAAGTCATTAGTGTATTTTGACTATCTCGACCATTCTGAGACCAATGGTGAGGTCCGTTTTATGAGACGGGGTCCCAAAAATTAAAAGACCCGTAGTAACCTTTAAAATTACCAAAATGCCCCTGAATTGAAACACAGTCAAACGAACTCCGAATTAGGTAAACAAATAGTGAAACTTTATTATCTCGAACATTCTGGATTCAACCGTGGAGTCTAATTTGTGAAAAGAGGTCACGAAATGTAAGGACACGTGTAAAGTGCAAAATGACTGTTTTGCCCTTTTGAACCCCGGTGTCCGAATTGAGTTCTACGAGAACCTAAACTTATTTTCTTCAACGTCCTAGAACCAATAGTAGAGCTTAATTTAGTAGAATAGAAACTTATGAATCAAAGACATAAAATTTGATGAATAGCATAAATTCAAATAACAATAGACTGAGTTGTAATTTCTACTTTTAGGGACGCTGACAGGACAGGAGGGGGCGATCTGATCTCCTGCATTTTCATCCGCCGGTTCAGTTACATATAGTGCACGATCTTCTTAGGGTTGTGACTGACCCTTCAGGTATGGTGTTTTGCTAGTGTTAGAAATGAAGTTAAGTTAGGGATGTTTGTGAATGACTGGGATGCTGTATGTATTTATTTGTAATGTGTTTATCTGATTATTTGGAATTGGTTGTTCACATGCTATGTGTTACTTGCAAGTTTGATAAAATGAATGAACATGAATTATGATGTATCAACACGTGAGATATGCATGTATATGAAACTGACTGATGATTTATTTAGTACTGTTCGAGTATGTTATATTGTGGAAATCATGTTTCATTGAGATTGCATCAGCATATTGGCATATGATGAATCCTTTGAGAACATGGCGTGGGTAAGCACATGGTGCTTTGCATTATGAGGGTGTAGATCCTGTGGTGAAAAACCCAAAATTGGCCATTACATTGGTACTTCGAGCCATCAGGGAGTACCCGTAAATGAGACATGGGTGTGGCATAGAGTTGTGCATGGGTGCGTCATGCATACCATTCATATATTACTGCAATACTTTGAATGGCATTTAGATATAAATGTACACTTTGCACATGCCACGCCTTAGCTTTATTTCTGGCATTAGCATCTCATCAAACCAGCAGTTGAGCTGACCCATTCGTGGGCAACATTTTTCAGTTGAGGATCCTCCAGCCACTAGAGACTCTGTGATGCCCTGATAGGGTGAAGCCTGTGATGTATTTGTGATTCATGAAACTTGTCTTTTGTTATGTAAGGGCTTAAGCCCGAATGACTGATGAACAATGTATTCGATGTTATTTTATGTATGGGTGAGGATGAACACATGTTTAGTGAATTTAATTACTTTTGTCCTTTTATTTAATTTACTTTCTGTCTCGTCAGTCGCGCCTCGGGTTCGGTCAGGATTCGGGGTGTGACATACAACCCTCTAATGAAGGAAGTGAGACTTGAAGTCACAAATTTCTCCTAATGAAGAGGTCATGGTAGCCAATTGAGTTAGTCTCAGTTGATTTATATCTGCCTTTGTTCGCAAGAACATAAAAATAAAAAAAATAAAATTTACTTTCCCATTTATTTTTTTATTTCTATCCAACCAAACTCCTTAATAATAGGATATCTTTTCTTTTCTTGCACTTTTCATCACTCTATACTTAACCCAGAATAGCTTAATAAAAACAATAATGGATAATTTAAAATAAGCAAAAAGAAAAGAAAAAAAGGAGAGATTGATCATCTGAACATTGTTTAAATGTTTACTAGAGAAATAAAAAGAAAAGTAACATTTTCTTGGATAGTCTGTAAAAGAGCAAAAAAAATACATAGTCTATCTTCAATAGGTCTTTTTAGTCACTTGGAAGGTGTCCTATCCCTAGTAGGTTTCTTTAGTCACTTGGAGGAAATTTTCGTTATTTTTGCACATTTTACCCATTTGGGGGATAATTTGATAATTTCATCCACATTTAGTGACAAACTGAGCACATTTGCATGCCTTGAGGGCAATTTGACCATTTTTCATATCTTGGGGGCAACTTAGAAATTTTTCACCAAATTAGGGACAATTTGATAATCTTGAATGATAACTATCATTTATGCACATTAGGAGTTTCTTTTTCTAGCGTTTTGATAAATCTAGTTTCTAGACATTTCCATTTTGGAGATTCATCACTAGGATACTTATTAGGTTTTCTTATTTAATTATTCATGTAATTATCATTCAAGATATAATCCTAACCCTCCATTTGTGAGGCTAATTATAAGTCCTTGACTCAAATCTCCATGTTTTACCTATAAATAGACTCTCTTGATCATTATTCTAGAGGTCTAGAAATCAATAGCTAAATGCTGCTACATTAATCTTAGAACTGTCATTCTCTCTAGAATTCTCAAGACTATATAGTCCCATTTGTTGTCACGCCCCGAATTTTCACGAACCGGAGGGTGAGGGATATAAAACAAGAAAGGTAAATAAATGACAATTTAAAGGGTTTAACTAGATAGGCATCCGTCCTCATCAACACATAAAATGTAAAGTACAATCCAGAAAACAAATGGTTCATGTCAATATGGGCTTAAGCCCTTACATCTCAAAGTGTGCCCCAAGGGCCAATTATAATTCCAAGTTTCCTTCCCTTTCTTTTGTTAAGGTCTCATCAAGTCTTACGTAGCAGGGGCGTCATCTGTAATATGGTATCCCACGAATGGGTCAGCTCAACTGCTGGTATAATATAATGCCAATGCAAGAAACAAAATTAAGGCATGGCATATGCGAGTGTATATTTATATCTATATGTCATTCAAATCATCTATACAACGTAATAATAATGTGCATGACACATCCATGCAAACTCTATGCCACACCCATGTTTCGCTTTACGGTCCTTCCCCGTTGGCCTGCAAGTACCATAGTATGTCTCGTTTCACGGTCCGGACCTCGTTTAGCATGCGAGTACCAATGGCCGATTTTGGGTTTTTCACTACAGGATCTACGCCCTCATAATGCACAACACCACGTGCTCAACCCACACCATGCTTTCAAGGAATCACACTATGCCAATATGCCTTGATTCCACCATGCGATAATGCAATCTCTACTAAACAATTTATCAGCACATGAAGCATGCTTTGAGTAATGCACATTCTACTTAAAGTGACAATGACATTAAATCACAAGGCCTCTTCTACAATTCTACAGATCATGAATAATCAACTTAATCACATGCTTGATTCTCACATTCACCATTTTGACAATTCTCTAAAAAAAAAACATAAATAATACACTGTGCCAACACATGGAATATGCATATAGTCATAATTCACATTTGTCACTTAACCAAGTTTCAGAAGATAACAAGAAACACATAAGCATATAAACAATTAAACAAATATGTGAATCATTTAGTCAACATGGCAATTACTCCTAAACTTAATCCTATTTCTTACTTAGCAAAATAAGAGATCGCGCTCGCAAGGTAACTGAACTAACAGCGAGAATATAGAAGGTCAGACCGCCTTCTCCTTACCTTTCAGTGTCCCTAAAATCATGAAATGCAACTCAGTCCATTTGCTACTTGAATTATGCTATTCATCAAATTTTATGTCTTTATTTTATAAGTTTCTTTTTTTCTAAAATAAACTCTACCATTGAGTCCAGAATGGTTGAAATAATAAAATTACTATTTTTTTACCTTAATCGGAGTTCGTTTGACTACATTTTAACTCAGGAGCATTTTGGTAATTTTTAATGTTATTACGGGTCTTTTATTTTTTGGGACTTCGTCTCGCATCACGGACCTCACCATTGGTCTCAGGCGGTCCAAGATTGTTAGAATACACCTATGATTTGTCTAATTTGGGCTCCGAGCCATTTCGGGGTATTTAATTTAATTAAATTAATTAAATAAAGTTAAAGGTAGTGTGTATATATATATATATATATTCTGTGCCAAAAAAAGGTACGGGATTGTCCCGTCCCAATTGGTCACATACGCTTCCCCCACGCGCCCCACCATGGTTCAATTTGCTGGGGAGGCTGCTTCCCCATTTTTTTTCAAATTTGCAATAGTTCAAATGACGGACTGTGCCCTAACTTTGGATAGCGTATCCCCAATTTCCATTTAATTCCCAATTCCATTCTCCAGAAACCCATAGCCAAACGCCCTAAATTCCATTTTAAAAACTTAACCTTAACCCCCAAAACGGAAACGTTCTATTAATGTGGTGGCCAACCCCACCGCGTGACATGTGTTCTGAGTCGACACAACCCCAGTTTCACTCGGTTAAGACTCGGTTGAGCCAACCCACGAGTTGACTCAACGGAGTCGTCTTCTCCCCCACGCTCGAACCACTGTTGCCCTAATCTTGTAAATCTAACTTTTTAATTTCGTGGGTTTCGAGAGATCGAATCTCTCTATTTTTGAGTGCCCTCAGTTCCTGTGGGTTTTAGCAACATTTTGGCATTCATTTGGAACCCTAGGTCTAGCTCAAACGCTCGGTTCATGGCTTGATAGCCGAACTTGCAACTTGGCAGTTCATGGCCATTTTTGGCCCAAAGTTCTTGGGGTTTGTTTTGTTGTGGTCTATTTATCATGGGGTTCAAGTCCCCATTCTCCTATTTAGGTTTTTCTCAAGGTTTGGAAGGTTGGGTTTTCAAAATCGTATCTGCAACTCAAATTTCTAGGGCTTCTCTCGGGTCTCAAGGTCAAAGCTCAGTGTTTTTAAAACACTGTAGGGGTCTATTCGTGGTCTTTACAAACCAAACTTGGTTTGGCTTTGGTTGGTTCAGACCTGCTCTCATAGAGGTCCTTCAATGGCTGTTCTTCGTGGTTTGGGCATGCCAACCCCTCTTTTGACCTCCTAGCTTATTTCTAATCGTTTGAGCCATCAAAATAAACTCATGCATGTTTAGGAAACTCGAAAACAGTTTACATATATTCAAAATTTTGTAGAGAGAGAAAATGGTGGGTTTGTGTTTACCTCTTTAACCGTGCCTTTTCTCTCTTCTTCTCCTTTGCTTTTTCACTTCTGAATATCCCAGTGTCTCACAACTCTCTAACCCAGCCTCTTTCTTACTGATTTCTCTTCTCTCTAACTTAACAGATACATACACTTATACACATCAACACTCAACCCTCTTGTCACTCTTTCCCTCTCGGTTCCCACACCTTTTCAGCATTCTCTCTTGTCCCATGCAGCAATGCAGTTTTGCATTTAATGCATTGCTTGCATTAGTGGTTTTTCCATATATATATATATATATTTCACATCACACACACACTTGCACACATACACTCACGACTGTATACACCAGCCCACACACACACTTAGTTGGCATGCACTTCTTTTTTAATATATATATATATATATGCATACATTATATTAAACACACATATATATATATATATATGTATATATATACATGCACATATATAACTTACACATCACACATGTATATAATATATATATATGTATATTCCACCACACACACCTATACATATATAACACACATTTAATTAAAATAAAAAAAAATTTATTCCAAAAAAAAAAAAATTTCGGGTCTTTACATTTGTCGCACCCCTAACTTGCAAAGCTAGACTAAGAGGTCATGGGGATCTCAAAACAAAGGTAATAGAACTAACCATCCTAGTCAAGTATATAAAAAAATAGGCCATTTTTTAAATGATTCCTTTAATTAATTTCTGTTAATCAGTTTTGGTTCGGTTCACTGATTAGACTTATTCAAGTCCCGTAGCAGGATTAAATGAAATTGATTACATTCAAAGGCACTATACCAAACATCCAAAAGTAATGTGTAGTGAGGTATGTCTAGAGCTGACTCTACAGTTCAATATATACATAACATATACAACAGTAGTCTAAAAGGTACATGCACCCTTAATAAATAAATAAATAAATACAAAACATTAACTAAATCTACAATGACTTCAATTTATCATGTACGACTTTAGCATCTATCTTCCATCAAGTCAATACCTGCCATTCCCATGAACAACAAGAGGGAGTCATAACGCTCAGTAAGGTTTCCCAAAACACACAAGTAAGCAGCATACAAAAACTAATGCAAGTTCGAAGAGGACACACCCTAAAGTCCCGTATGCCTCACAAGTACATAATATCAACATATCCCAAACACAGACATAAAAATAAGTATCAAGTTGGTGTAACACCACTATATATAGTTTAACAATAATAACTAAGTAGTCGACATATGGAAGGTCGGACACGTGACATAAGCATAAACATACAATTTCATGAAGCACCTCTATTTCCCGTTTTAATGTCATAAGAACAATATACATATACACATAAACAATCACAAGGTGTAAGTATAAGCTTACCAACTCCACGACGCACTTCCATTTCATGTTCAAAGCCACATGAATAATGCATACATTCACAGCTATGCAAGCGGCCACAATTGCAACAGTACCATAAACTAATAATATACAGTCCATCAATAATCATAAGAAAATATCATATGAGTGTCAAGGAAAATGACCTCAAATTAATCAATCCATAGCAATAGGGATAAAGTTGTATTCAACTCATTCCATTATCTCAATAATTTTAATCCCATGAGTATCCACCTAATTTGGCTTCCAGTAAGCCTTTGTGCTTTATGGACTACTAACCCGAAGGAAACAAACGACCATTTGAACGGGTTTACGACTCACTAGCCGATGGGAGACACCATCTCTATCATAAATAGAACACCGAGTAAAGCGCAATCTCACTATACTCAAGAGCACACAAAAGACGTAACTAATTCCTATCTTAAGTCCTTTTCTTATAACTTATTCTTTTTCACAATCCTAATATCTCAAATCCACACCACTCGGGTGTTGGACATCATTATATCCCCTCAAATCTCATACCATTCAGGTATGTTCAGCAATATAGATAACAATATTAACAAGTCCATAATTAATAACTATGAGAGATGATATTTGGTAAATAATGATTATAGGAGCAATTATGGTCATACAAATCCATGACATAATAGGAATTATGATAAGCATCAACATGACAATCAAATGTATCTAACACTATCACACCAATGTCCAACATTATAACATTCAACATAATAATCACACCATACTAATAATGCAATAACAAGATGTCAAATGATATAGATAAATATATCATGTGAATCACATAGCAAGTATATACATCAACAGCTTAGAACATCCCCTCATCCCAATCATCGACCCACTACTAAGAGACACTACATGTGTCTTTCATAGTGTTGTTAAATTCTTTACACACTCGTTGTTCCATTTCCAAGACCACTCTGACTTTTAACATTAGGGTATTTTATCAAGTCTTAAGGTTTTTTATGGCCAATTACACATTAGCCTACACATCGGGTACCTGTTTGCCCAAACGGATATCAAAAACGTGTTTTTGAACTTCAAAAACCCTAAGAAAACTTTATCGTATTGTTTCTAATTCATTTGATTGTCTTTTAAACCCATAAGGGCATTTTTTTAATTTATTAGAAAAGCTTCACGCCTACCAAGATGCTGTCTCTCAAAACCGACCTTGGAATATAATCCAGAAGGCCTAACAATCCTAAAGATGTTATTTTTATATCTTATTAACGCTTTCAGGTTTCTGTTCCATGCCTAGGAGCATTTTAGTAATTTTTCATATTCATGTGAGAGTACTTCGAGTCCCTATTTTATTATTTAGATATCATATTTGAGTTCCTAGCATCCAAAAATATTAAAAATGCCTCTTCTAGATCTTAATTCAACTTTCGATTACTTAAAATAAGTCGAGGGGTATAATCATCATTTTCTCACTTTATGTGGGACCATTACCAGGTCCCAATTTGTTCAATCTGATCATGTATTTGGATTCCAAGCTTCCAAAAACCTTGGGATAGCCCTTTCTAGATTTTAATTAGCCTTTATATTTCTTAGTTTAACATTAGGGGTATTTTTATAATTTTTTATATTCTTGTGGGACCACCCTGAGTCCTTGAATGTCCAAACCGACCTTGCCATTAAGTCCAGAATGCCTAAAAATCTTAAGAATGGCCCTTCTTTCATTTTAATTACATTTAAAATTTAAGATATTAGAGGAAGGGCATTTTAGTAATTTGCCATTTCCAAAAACCTATTTTTTCCTAATTCACACAAACAAACAGCCCCTAACCCAAATTCAGGATCCACCCATTGTCCAGACCCATGACCCGATTTGACCCGTTGACTTGTTAACGCAACTCGTTGACCGAAGGACCCGCTAGAACATTGCCTTATTCTTCAGCAACGACACCAAAAATAGTGATTTTTTTGGCAATTTCTTTACGGTTCTAGATCATTTTTTACCCGAGATTCCATTTATCACATTATCTTCTCATTTACCTCAAGGGTTGGAGGCTCAGAGGCCTAAACATAGTTGGCTCCGAAGAAACTTGACTTTCTAGCGATGGGGTTTTCTTCCATTTTCCTTAACTATTTTTTATTCATTTTCTTTCAAAAATGCTCTAAATTCCATTTTAAATCATTTTGGATAGATTTTGTGGATTGAATGAGGAAAAAACCAATGGTTTTCATTGAAACCTGATTCTTTTCTAGTGAGTCTACAACTCCTCATTTTCCTTCTCCGGTCATGGTTTTTCATCTTGTCTCTTCCTCTTTTTCTTCTTAGTTCTTTATACATTCATTTCAAAGGTTCTAGAGAGGTCATTCGCTTAGAGACCCGCAAATGGGTGTCTCCTACCAAAACACACAGTGAACACACTCGCACACGCATAATTCATATACATGGGCTAAAATTTCACCAAAACTCACATGCAAGCACACATTCATCCATCATTTTACACTCCAGACTAAATGAGAAGTCTGAAGAGCCTACCTCTGTCCGTTGTTCTAGAGAGAGAAACTGAGGAAAGAGAGAAAGCTCTCCAAGCTTTCCATGGCTGTTGTCCACTGTTGGTCCAACCCTCTTGTTTTCTTTTCTTTTTTTCCTTATTTTCTTCTTCTTCCTTTTTTAGTTCTCTTCTTCTTTGGTTCATCCACTGTGTGTTACATACATATAAACACATACATCCCCACAGGTTCCTCACCTCACTCTCACTGATTTACACACACAGTGTATCATACACTCAACACACCCCCACACTTACAACATATCTCTTCTTTCCCTTTGAACACACACAAACACACATGGACACATACACACATACACTCCCCCACATACACTAGAGTAGAGATAGAGAAATTAAGAGAAACTTCATAGATGAGAGAGAAGGGGTTGGTCTACAGCTCAAAGGGGAAAGGGAGGGAAAAAAATAAAAGAAAGAGAAAAGTAGGGGTCTTTCTCATGTCCCATCAAAGCACATCAATTGTCAAACTTGTCTCCTTTTGGTGCACCCTCACACACACAAGCACTTATCCTTCCACCACCCTTATATTGACACATATCCCTCTTTAAAATATCTTGTTAGCTTCTTATAGAAGCCTTGCATAATTCCCAAAGCACCATATGGATAGTTAGCCAACTATGCATGCACACGCGTCCAAATTGACATTGTCTCAGAATTGCACCAAACTTGGTACACTAGTTAATTTCGACGCTTTGATTCCAAATATGTAGTCCATTCCTCCAAATTCCTTCGTTTGTATTTTTATATTTATCTACGTCCTGTAGATGACTTTGTAGCTCCGAGGCTCACACTAGTCTTGAATAAATTATCAAAATTCAATTTTAGCACCATTATGTCATATTGATGACTTATACACTCATTTCATAGTCCTTATAACACATCTTTAATCATTTTCTGACCTGGCCTCAATCTATATTGGCAATTTACCAAATTACCCTTGGCTAGTTTTTTGGTTCTTTACACCACTCAAGGCTGAAGCTCTATCCAAGTGACGATCTCGAATCAAGAAGTACAAGTTGGAACTCTACTCAAGTGATGGTTTAGAATCAAAGGATCCAAGCTAAAGTTTTGACTGACCAACTGTGACAAATGAAATACGTACCCTAAACTCTACTTAGGTTTCTTTCTCGATTGTTATGATATTACGATGTGTTAGAGCTTCTCATGCTTGGATGATGTCCCTTTTGCATTTGCCTTTATAGATTTTGTACTCTTGTATCTCTCACTTTGTAGTGGTTGAGTCTAGAAGAGCAAGCAAAGAGAGATGGGTTTATTGCTCTAGTGCTTCTATGTGTTGGGGGATTTGGAAGGCCCAAAATGCTTGGTTCTTTAACTAAAAGTAGTGGGATTCTAACTTCATCGCTATAGTGCTATTTTGGAATATGTGGAGGCTATATCTATATGTGTTGCAGATGTTTTTTATGTTGCCATGGTAGAAGGGTTGACAATTCGAAATCCATGGAGGTAGCTATTTCTCGGCGTTATACTAATATGATTTTTGAAGGAGATGCTCAAAATGTTATTCGTGAATATACCGGTAAGGATCATCACATGCCCCTCACGATGTTATTGTGCAGGATACAATTCAGTTAGTTATCTCTTTTCACCTATGTTGTTTCCTTTTTATATTCTTCATTGCTATAATGGGACTCTTCATGAAGCGATTAAATTTTTCAGTTCAAATAGATTAGATGTGTGTTGGAGAGAGGGGTTTTTCCTTCTTGGCTTGAGCATATTTTTCTTCAAAATTGTAGGTGTTCTGGCCCTTGATTGGTTTATTTTATAATAGATTTTGTTATCGTTTAAAAAAAAATATTGTATTGAAATAATTTATAATACAAGAGTTATTCAGGAAAATATTACTAATAATTTTTATAAAAAAGAAAATCTAAGAAAAATTTTGAGTAGAAAAACATTAAAACATGACTTCTTTTTTTATAATTAGTCTGAATATTTAATTAGTTAGAATATTTCACGATTTTTGGGAAATTTTTTAAGAATTAATTGTAATATTTAGGATATTTAAAAATAAAATTCTAGTTATTAAAATAGTTTATACAATTTTGAGATTCATGATAAAAATAAATTGATGTTGTTTTAGGTAGCCAGGAATTAGAATTGGAATGAAAGAAAACAACTTTAACGTTTAAATTAAGGTGGCCTTTAATTTCAATTTAAGGTGTAGATTCTATGCTGCTGCCAAACATAACACATTAGGAATTTTGTTTTTTAAAAAATAGGGTAAATTACACTAACCTTTCCTGAGATTTGTTGATATTACAGATGCACCCCTCAACTTTTAAACATTACACTGACCTCCCTTGTCAAAGTTTGTTAGTAAACTATCTAAACGAAAGTGTGAAAATCTCCATAATACCTTTCATTTAGTGTAGTCTACACTTGAAGCAAATTTTATCTAAAATCCTTCACTCACACACACACACATTGTGTGTGAAAGCAAATCTCAAGAACTTTTATGGAAGCACGTATGTCCATTTCATTTTTAATTTTTGTTTTATAACTTTGTACATTGGCCGATTGTCTCTCCCTTCCAACACCCTCAAGTCACGATCATCTCTCTCCACCTAAAGACCTGTACCAAAACCTAAATCTCAATACATAGGCGCACGACTAGTGTTCAAGATCCCCTTCAATGGCCATGCCATGAAGTTCAGCCCCTTTTACGAGAACCATCTCGCCATCACCTTTTATGACAACGTCGATGATGTCTATGATCTTGCAATCTTGCTTGGTCAGAGACCACAACTCCCTTGTCGCTGCCATCGCTGGTAGCTCAGTTAAGCTCCACGACCTATTCTATTGTGTGTGTGTGTGTGTGTGTGTAGATTTGTGTGTGTATGTGTTAATGAATTAAAAACTCAAAACTAAATATTACCAGACCCAAAACTAGGGCTTCTAGCTAGATTCCTCTGCCAAAATCAACTTGATTGTCACATTTTGAAAATAAATTTACATAATTAATTATTAAAACAACTGTTAAAACTCAAAACTCACATATAGATTGATAAAAGAAAACCTAAAAAAGGTGGTGAGGGTGGAGATGAAGTTGGTCTATTGTATTTGGTTTTGAGAATGGAACAAATAATCCCACCAAGAAAGAGAGCTAAAGCCATCCCAAATTTCAAAAAGCAATGACATTTTGTAGTTTGCATGTGTTGTATCTTCCTAGATAAATTCAATGTTGGGATCATTGGGTTGTCGGGGCAGCTTTGTATATTCAATTTCTTCTCAAATTATTTTTTTGAATAATTCTTGATTTTAAATTATATAGATAATGAAAATTGATTAAGGTTTTGTTGTATTATATATATATATATATATATATATATATATATATATATATATAGGAGGAAGATGATATAGTTTCAGAGAAAAAAGAGAGATAATTTAATTTTTAATAAGTGTAGAATTAAAATTTATGAAATTATTTAAGATGACATTAGTTCAATCCGTTTAGTCAACTTATAATTGACTAATAGAAGAATAGTTATTGTTATTGACATTAAATTACGAAGGAAAGGATGTAAGTATAATTTTTTAAACTACAATATAAATATATATATATATAATATTAATAAATCTAAAAACACCAGACTGGCGGTGGAGCAAGGAAGTCAGGGACGCCGTATTGGCCTATTGTAATACTGAGCTAGAGAAATTGTCCCACCTCCTTTCTTTGTCATTGGCCTCCATAGTCCTCCGGTATGTATCTTAGATACACATATACATATATAGATTTATATGCATACCCACAATTGATGAAGTGTTGTCTCCTAGGTCAAGATTTACTACTTGAGAAACTTATATGCTAAAACCCTAATTCCCAAACTACACACAGACATTAATCTATATATATATATATGTATATTACTGAGAAAGAGAGAGATACATGAAATAATTAGCGCTGCATTATTTTGAAATAGTTGGGAGAAATTTATTTTTGATTTGTGTTTGTGTTTGCGTGTGCTTGTGTGTATATCCATATGTACGTGTATATGTAAGAATTAATTTTTGTATTATGTTGGGTGTTTACGCCATGATTCCTTTTTTTGATAGCCAATTTATGCCATAAAATCTTCATTCCTTCCAATTATTGCATGTACAAAATTAACATTTCCCCTTTTTTATTTGGTACTACTGATTTGTATTATATTCTAGGGTAAATTACACTTAGCTCCCTTGAGGTTTCTGACAATTGTAGAAACCTCCCCTATAATTTCTGAAATAACACTGTCCCCCTTCTAGTTTACTGATCTATAACAGATTCCCCCCTCCCTTCAACGTCTGTGTCTGATGATGGCGTTAAATGATGATGTAAGCCAAAAAGTAATGTTATATGTCCAAATTGCCCTTGTAATTGATTAAACCTAAAACCTGATCTAAAATTTATATTTTAAAAAAGACAAATATGCCCCTTAGAATTGTACAAATCTGTCCCTTAGAAATCTTCGGACTCTTATATATTCTCTTTACTGTCCCGCTTTTGCTTGCCACTTTGCCCCTTTTCCCTCACTCACATGAGCAATTGCTTGCTGTTGAACAGAGGTAAGTGTAACAATAATAAAATGGATTACTGCATTTTTATATTCTTAATTAATTAGTTATCTTGTTTTTTCAGATGACCAGTTCAAGTTCTGCACAAAGTTCCTACAAGGGATTGAAATTTACAAACAAACTATGCAACTGTGGCAGAAAGGCCACTGTGAAAATTACACAAAATGATGTAAAAGGAAACAAAGGTAGGTTATACTACTCATGTGAAGCTAAAGCATGTAGATTTTGGGAATGGTGTGCGCCTTTGAGAGCATTGGTGGAGTAGTATACTTCTACTAGAAATAGTGGTGCTTAGTCGATAGATGAATTGTGTGAGGTAAAGACCGAAGTGAAAAGTATATCTACAAGGTTACAAATGGTTGAGCTTGGACAAGGAATGCTAAAAGTGCTAGTGATTGCAAGTTTTGTAATGTCTACTATTGCTGTCTACTGATTTGTATTATATTCTAGGGTAAATTACACTTAGCTCCCCTGAGGTTTCTGACAATTGTAGAAACCTCCCCTATAGTTTCTGAAATAACACTGTCCCCCTTCTAGTTTACTGATCTATAACAGATTCCCCCCTCCCTTCAACGTCTGTGTCTGACGATGGCGTTAAATGATGATGTAAGCCAAAAAGTAATGTTATATGTCCAAATTGCCCTTGTAATTGATTAAACCTAAAACCTGATCTAAAATTTATATTTTAAAAAAGACAAATATGCCCCTTAGAATTGTACAAATCTGTCCCTTAGAAATCTTCGGACTCTTATATATTCTCTTTACTGTCCCGCTTTTGCTTGCCACTTTGCCCCTTTTCCCTCACTCACATGAGCAATTGCTTGCTGTTGAACAGAGGTAAGTGTAACAATAATAAAATGGATTACTGCATTTTTATATCTTAATTAATTAGTTATCTTGTTTTTTCAGATGACCAGTTCAAGTTCTGCACAAAGTTCCTACAAGGGATTGAAATTTACAAACAAACTATGCAACTGTGGCAGAAAGGCAACTGTGAAAATTACACAAAATGATGTAAAAGGAAACAAAGGTAGGTTATACTACTCATGTGAAGCTAAAGCATGTAAATTTTGGGAATGGTGTGCGCCTTTGAGAGCATTGGTGGAGTAGTATACTTCTACTAGAAATAGTGGTGCTTAGTCGGTAGATGAATTGTGTGAGGTAAAGACCGAAGTGAAAAGTATATCTACAAGGTTACAAATGGTTGAGCTTGGACAAGGAATGCTAAAAATGCTAGTGATTGCAAGTTTTGTAATGTCTACTATTGCTTTCTTGGTAGCTGTAGGGGGTACTTCTAAGGTGATAAGATAATTTGTACTAATACTTAATATGTAATGGAACCAAGTGACATATTAACACCACATATTAACAACATTATTTCATGTCCATTATATAATGCATAAGTAATAAATCACATGAATAAACAATTGAAAAGCATAAAACTATGAAATCTTATATATAATCAGTCATTTACAATTGTCATATTAACTGCCTCTTTTATAAAAAAAATAACAAAGTAGCAGCAACCCAACTAAATCAAAAAATTTTCACCTAACATGAACATCTAGCAAGCAACCTAACTAGATCAACCATATACACCTAACATGAACATCCAACAGCCACTATTACAAAAAACAACAACAAAGTGGCAGCAACCCAACTATCCAAAGTTTATAATAACATCTAGCAGCCAATTTTACAAAAAAGAACAAACTGGTAGCAACTCAAATGGTTGTACAGATTTACAATTGTCATAACTGCCTCTTTTGCAAGAAAAACAACAAAGTGGCAGCAACCCAACTAGATCAAACCATATACACCTAACATCTAGCAGCTAATAAAAAAAACAAAACAAAATGGTAGCAACTGTGACTGAGAAACTGAGAAACTGTAGCACTTGCTACACAAAAAAAAACCTCCAACATAGTCAAAAAAAAATTGATACTGAGAAAGGAGAAGTAACACCTGAACTTGCAGCAGCAGCAACCAACGCAGTAGCAACCAAAAAATTGACATACAAAATAAATGGTGTTAGTGATTATGGTAGGAAAAATATCAGAGATTGGAAAAAAAATATAGCAATTGTATAGGAACTTCACCTGAACTTGCAGAATTATAAATTTTTAGTCTTTGAACCTAGAAAGGAGTGGTCCACCCCTTCTTCTCCTTGTAGCTTTTCCTTTTCCCCTTTCAGCTCTATTTTCCATCTCATGCCCAACTTGTGACTGAGAAAAAACCAATTAAAGTGTATTATAACTTGTGACTGAGAAAAAACTAATTAAATTTCACAATGTTCCATCAATTGCAAAATGTCTCAATTTTGTATTAATTGCAAAAAAACCAATTAAACCAATTAAAGTGTACTAGAATTTGCACAATGTGCAGTGACCTTGGCTTTCTCATTTTTCTCTCTAATGATACTACAACCCTGTTGAATAGTATAATCCCTCAGCACTTCTTTGAACTTATCCATATTTTCAAATAATTGCCATGATTTCAACACAATTTTATCACCCTCCTGAGCATGATATTTCTCCCCATATAAATTATACTCAAATACCCTACTTGTAAATTTGCCCTTACCCTTACCTTTACCCTTACCCTCACCCTCACCCTCACCCTCACCCTCACCCTCATTAGTACTGCTATCGTCTGAACTAGGATTATATTCAGCATCATCATTAGAATCAAAATATGAGAAATTATCTCCACCATGTACTTCAACATTCACACTAGGCTGGCAACAGTGTTACATGTGGACTTCCTCAGGTTCTCACCAACTGAAGGCACAAATGCTTCATCTTCAGATGTTAACCCATAAACATCATCACTGTCACTGATACTGATTTTATCTTCACTGCTCTGACTACTAACTGTGACTGTCTCACTAACATTTACAGTATGACATGAAACTGCACTCATTGTCGTAACATAAATATTGATTTCCCTACTGTTATGGATTTCAAACATTTTTAGAACATCCAAATCACTTGAAACAATCATTCTATCATTAGAACCAGGTGATATACCATAAACAGACACACCAATCAGTTTGAGACACGTGTGCCTACCAGATTAACAAATCTCGATCCTACAGAGCTCATATATGTCGGTCATACAGAACAGCTATAAGCCTTCGGAGTATTCTCATATATATCTATCATACAGAGCAGCCATAAGCCTTCGGAGCATTCTTATTTATATATCATTCAGAACCGATGAACTCGGTCATATAGTACAGATGAAGCATTCAGGATATTCTCATGTACATCGTCCAGACCTCCTGTTCTGGACAGTATTTATTCGACACTGCATATATGGTTTCCTTAACAGCCGTTAAGCGGGGAATAAGGAAACAGCCTTCAACACGGAAACTACTATCTATGGTTATCTCCATCTACGATTCAATGCTCCACAAGGTAACTGCAAATCTCTGATGATCAAATCCCGATATTCGTGGCGGCAAAACCTAATCAAAATTAGGAGAACCACGGCTTATATATTAAACCCTAGAGGTACGCTTTGAATCCTTATGCTCATTCTTTGACTTTCAATACAGTATTTCAATTCCCTTACTTACTTAAGCATCGGAGCGGCTACCGCCGGAGCCAGTCCGGTGGTCCTCTGATCATCTTTCTGAGTGTTCTACAGGTCACGGAGCCCTCACGTGTTGCGAGTCAAAAAGTGCAGCATCTGCAGCATCACCAGGAATATCACAATGCAAGTTAATTGCAAACCCAATAACTACAGACACATGAGATAATGACAATTCACCTATATCTTGAAATAGTTATATATAAGAATATTTATCCAGGTCTACATTCGATATTGTATTCACCATTTGTCTATAGTTCACAATGATATCATATCTAGAACACACCATTGCTGAAACATACAAAAAATAAACAAAACATAAGCGTGTAATACTTGTAGGAATAGGAAAAAAATAGATTTTATGGTAACATTTTATCATTAACAAATGGATAACAAAAAAAATCCATAGGAAGAACCAATAAAAAAATTTGTATAAGCGACCGAGTCGAGAAATAGAATTGTGGCATGAAGGAGTCTCAATTCTACACATAGAGGAAGAAAAAAAAAACACGTGTCTGATTTGAACATACATGAACATTGTAACATTTTATCATTAATAAATGGATAACAAAAAAAAATTCATAGGAACAACCAATAAAAAAATTGGTAAATGCAACAGAGTGGAGAAATAGAATTGTGGCATGAAGGAGTCTCAATTTCACACACAGAGGAAAAAAAATAAAAATAAATAAACACATGTCTCTGATTTGAACATGCATGAACATTGTAACTGTCACGACCCCAAATCCGGTCCATGCGGATCGAGGGTTCGTGATCGACCACCGAGGCCTTTTTGCCAATGATCATAATTCCCTTTAATCAAATGCAGCGGAATAAATTTTCTTTTTCTATTGCGGAAGCGCTAATCAATACACAAGTCAGCATTCATCTATTTATACATTCCAGAGTAATTACAAAGGTACATGATGTAATTTTTCCCAAAACCTACTGATGTCATATTCGGTATACAGTCCAAAAATTTCCAAAAGCAAACTACATCATGACTAGCAAAATTCTATTACAAAAAGGGTTCATAACTTTACAAACTTCCAATTAGTCTGACTGAACCTGCTATTTCTTGTCCGATATCATCACCTAAAATAGGATAAAAATATCCTATGAGCTCAACAACTCGTGAGTATCCTAGCTCGTGAGCATTCCATAACATACCAAGGGTTTCAAAACTACTATATAATTCAATATAGAATGTCAATGATCAAATATCATATGTTATCTTAATTATAGTACAAGATAACGGTATCAAATTCAATTCCAATATATCTCAATTCAAAGATAATCGTAAATCGATAATCAATAACATAGTTCAATAAATCAAAATCACAGTTCAATATCATGGTTCGATAAATCATAGTTTAGTAGTTCAGATTCATGGTTCAATAACCCAAATTCATAGTTCAATAAATCAAAGTTCGATAATTCAGATTCATAGTTCAATAACCCAAATTCATAGTTCAATAATTCATAATTCAATAATTCAGATTCATGATTCGATTTCCAATATTCATATTCAAAATCATATATTCCACTTCTATGGCCAGCAAATTAGAACCTCGCTGACTGAGATCGATGGGCTAGCTAGTTCGATATGCCGTATCAACATCGGCTCACCACAATATACCCTGTGCGATGGGTTCGATAAATCACAACCTATTCGATAGTGACCAATCATAGAAGAGTGTTCTATTCAAAGCATCAAAATCATATCCAAATCATATCCAAAATCAATAATCATCAATAGCAGTTCAATTATTTCAAATCAAGGTTCTTTATTTGACATTTAGTTCAAACAGTTCAAACATTTGTAAGAATATCGTAAAACATTTGAGTATCTTTCGAACACATTTTCTGAAATCAAAGAAGACAATATAGTTGTTAATAGATCATTCAAACGTATACAGTATAGTATGATAAATCATAAAAGAGTTCAATATTTATATCTATACTGAAATTGTCTACCTCAATATGGTATGAAATACTCACCTGAATTCCAAAAGCTTAACTCCAAAAATCCTTCCTTTGAAGTTCCCTAAAATCACATTTCAAATTCCGGTTACATTCCATAATATCACACGATTAGATTGTCACTTAATCTCTTTTGGTCAAATAGACTTTACCATTAAGTTCGGAATGTCCAAGAAAGTCGGTTTAGGCTCTTACCGATCTTAAATTGGACTTCTGGATTGAAAAGGGTAAAATTATCTTTTGATATATTACGGTCACTTTATTCTCGGGACCTCTTTCCATAATTTTGACCTCACCGTTGGATTCAGTGGGTCCGAGATAGTTGAAATACATATATGACTTGCCTTGTTTGGATACAGGGGTATTTCAGTCATTTTAGTATTTGTGTCTTATTTTTCGGGACCCTGTCTCGTAAAACGGACCTTATCATTGGATCCGGAATGCCCAAAATAGTCAAACTGCACTATTGGTTTACTTTATTTGGACTTCGTTTGACTAATTTGGCTTAAGGGTATTTTAAATAATTTCCTAAATTTAAAAAGGGTTTTAAATTAATTTTTATTTAATTCTCTGGGTAATTTCGTAATTAACTGAAATTTTGGGGGGTCAAAGTGTAAATTCAAAAAGCTGTTAAGTGAATCGTCCGGTTCAGTCCCAATCCAATTGGGCCGGTCCGGTTCGGTCAAAAACCAAAATGGTTTGGTTTGGTTACTGCGTCAGCATGACATCATGCTGACGTCAGCAACCACTTATCAAAACGACACCGTTCGACTAATGCAAGGATCCGTTTCAAAATGAATCGGGACCCGAACCCGGATCCAAACCGGATCCGTTTTGTTTTAACCCGAAATACCTCACGATTATCCGGTCGTCCCTCCCATTTCTCCGGTAGGGTTCCGGTGGTAACAGTTGCCTTCTCCGGCGACGGCCACCGGATTTCAGTCATTTTTTAATGCTTTTTAAACGCCTTCTTGATCTAAATTTAATGTAGATCTCATTTCTACCATTTGTTTTCAATTTAAAGCACCAGATCCTCACGAATTTGACCCAACCCGTGGCTCCGGTGAACTGATTTTCCATTATTTCATGCTTGGTTCTCAACGGTTTTTCCTTCTTTTCTTTACTAATTAATTTCTGCACCTCATAGCATTATATCTAGGCCATTTAAACAATATTTCTCACATAAAATATCAAAGATAATCCTTGCTACCCGTAACCTGCAACTACCTTTTTCTTTCTCATTTCTCAACCATTTTTGTTGATTCTTGTCCCTAAATTCTCCATATTTCATACTCTTTCTAACCCTATACGCAAAATAAATTAATCATGCTAAAAAGAATTCGGAACAGAAGGTGGCTCACCTCGGTTTTTGGTTTCTCTCTTTAGCCAACCTCCCCTTCTCTCTCCTGCTTCACCTCTGGTTCAAGCTCCTTGTTCTCCCTCTGTCTCTCAGTTTCCCTTTCTTTTCTGCCTCTCTTTACTCTCCTTTCCCACCCAACGAACACATATACATATACACACACACACACACACACTCTCTCTCTCTCTCTCCATTATTTCTCTCTCTACTCTCTCTTCACATCAGACCTGAACCCACTCTGAAAACCCTCTTACACACTCCAACACCTACTGCCAGCTACTCCATGCCCTCTTGAGTGTGCAATACTCAATTTCTACACACCCTCATCCACACACACTCACCCGTACACACACACACACTTCCTGATATATATATATATATGTATTTATATATTTTTATTATTATTATTATTATTATTATTATATATTTTGTTTTCATTATTTATTTATTTATTATTATTATTATTATTATTATTATTATTATTATCATTATTATTATTATTATTATTGTATATTTTCGGGCGTATGGTTCGGGTTTACATGTCATGGCCCGGATTCACCGGGTCGGGTATCGGCTAACTCGGTTCGGTCCCGCCTAACTCGGGTCGGGTTATTACATTCTCCCCTCCTTAAAAAGTTTGGTCCTCCAAACTTGACTTAGCTAGGGGTGTCTATAAGAAATTTATCATGCTAATTTCATAATAAGTTAATAATTGACAATTCAAAACAATATTTATACCTCAAACTTTCTTGTTTGGGGCGGGGCAATTGTTTATCAGTTGATAGACTCGTGCTTGTCCCATCCTTTCCGGGCAATCTTTTACCAGATGCCCTTGCTTGCCACATCCGAAACAAGCTCTTGTGTTCCATCGGCATTTGTCATCGCTGTGGCGACCTCCACATCGCTGATATTTTTCCGGCTTATCTTGTTCCGACTCTTTCCCTCGAGCTTTTGGAGTCTCACGTTTCTTATTTGAAGTCTCTCCAGTTTTCTCAGCTGGCACATTCCTCTTTTTCTGACTTACTTCCTTCATATATTCCTCATTGTTCCTTTCTGAAATTAAAGCCATGTTCACTATTTCAGAATATGATTCAGACTGAAACAGTGATATGCGATCATGAATGTTTCTCCTTAACCCCCGCTCAAATTTCTTAGCTTTTTCGGGTTCTTCTTTTATCAAGTCTGGGGCAAAACGAGCTAACTCAATGAATTTGGCTTCATATTCAGCCACTGTCATAGTTCCTTGCTTTAGCTCGATGAACTCTACTTTCTTTCTTTCACGGACAGTTTTTGGAAAGTACTTCTCAAACAGTAACTCCTTAAATCTATCCCAGGCTAAGAATGGCACTCCAGTTACATAATTTCTTTTCACCAAATTCCACCAACATTTCGCTTCTCCTTGTAGTCTAAAAGCAGCAAGTGTGACCTTTTTCTCTTCAGGACATTCCATTACCTCGAAGATATCCTCCATGCCCATTATTCATGTTTCAACTTCATCCGCTTTAGGGGCTCCTGTAAAAGTAGGCGGCTGAAGTTTCATGAATCATTCCGTCAGATTTGCCTGAATTGTCGGGCTTGCATTGGTCCTTCTATTCTCTCTATTATTCTGTTGCCTCAATTCACGAACTAAGTCACTCAGTGTTTGTTCCATTCTGCCAGGATCCTCTCTGGCATTTTCTCCATGATTGGTATTTGTCCTATCCGCCATTCTTGGTTTTACCTATATTCATACAAAATATTCAGAATCTTCCAATCATTAATTTATATGCAACTTATATCAAAATCTGCATATTCATACAATAGACTTCATTAAAATTTTCAGTTTCATTTGTTCCATGTCATCACTCGTAGGTCATCAGTAAAGGTAATCTAATCGACTCCAAGAGTGATTCAATTAATCACTTTCTATCATTCCTCTATCACCCAATCATCTAAAGCCATCATATTTCTATCTCATCACTAATTCTATTTTTCGGGAAATACTAACTCTAAAATCCAGGTAACAGTCCCTATCTTTCAGTGTCTCCCTAGATCTCTAGAGTTTCCTATTCTGAGTCACTTAAGAAACCTCAATTCTAATTTCGGTTTTGGTCTTTTCCAAAGACCATTAACCTTTGCTCTGATACCACTCTGTCACGACCCCAAATCCGGTCCATGCGGATCGAGGGTTCGTGATCGACCACCGAGACCTTTTTGCCAATGATCATAATTCCCTTTAATCAAATGCAGCGGAATAAATTTTCTTTTTCTATTGCGGAAGCACTAATCAATACACAAGTCAGCATCATTCATCTATTTATACATTCTAGAGTAATTACAAAGGTACATGATGTAATTTTTCCCAAAACCTACTGATGTCATATTCGGTATACAGTCCAAAAATTTCCAAAAGCAAACTACATCATGACTTGCAAAATTCTATTACAAAAAGGGTTCATAACTTTACAAACTTCCAATTAGTCTGACTGAACCTGCTATTTCTTGTCCGATATCATCACCTGAAATAGGATAAAAATATCCTATGAGCTCAAAACTCGTGAGTATCCCAGCTCGTGAGCATTCCATAACATACCAAGGGTTTCAAAACTACTATATAATTCAATATAGAATGTCAATGATCAAATATCATATGTTATCTTAATTATAGTACAAGATAACGGTATCAAATTCAATTCCAATATATCTCAATTCAAAGATAATCGTAAATCGATAATCAATAACATAGTTCAATAAATCAAAATCACAGTTCAATATCATGGTTCGATAAATCATAGTTCAGTAGTTCAGATTCATGGTTCAATAACCCAAATTCATAGTTCAATAAATCAAAGTTCGATAATTCATATTCATAGTTCAATAACCCAAATTCATAGTTCAATAATTCATAATTCAATAATTCAGATTCATGATTCGATTTCCAATATTCATATTCAAAATCATATATTCCAATTCTATGGCCAGCAAATTAGAACCTCGCTGACTGAGATCGATGGGCTAGCTAGTTCGATATGCCGTATCAACACCGGCTCACCACAATATACACTGTGGGATGGGTTCGATAAATCACAACCTATTCGATAGTGACCAATCATAGAAGAGTGTTCTATTCAAAGCATCAAAATCATATCCAAATCATATCCAAAATCAATAATCATCAATAGCAGTTCAATTATTTCAAATCAAGGTTCTTTATTTGACATTTAGTTCAAACAGTTCAAACATTTGTAAGAATATCGTAAAACATTTGAGTATCTTTCGAACACATTTTCTGAAATCAAAGAAGACAATATAGTTGTCAATAGATCATTCAAACGTATACAGTATAGTACGATAAATCATTAAAGAGTTCAATATTTATATCTATACTGAAATTGTCTACCTCAATATGGTATGAAATACTCACCTGAATTCCAAAAGCTTAACTCCAAAAATCCTTCCTTTGAAGTTCCCTAAAATCACATTTCAAATTCCGGTTACATTCCATAATATCACACGATTAGATTGTCACTTAATCTCTTTTGGTCAAATAGACTCTACCATTAAGTTCGGAATGTCCAAGAAAGTCGGTTTAGGCTCTTACCGATCTTAAATTGGACTTCTGGATTGAAAAGGGTAAAATTATCTTTTGATATATTACGGTCACTTTATTCTCGGGACCTCTTTCCATAATTTTGACCTCACCGTTGGATTCAGTGGGTCCGAGATAGTTGAAATACATATATGACTTGCCTTGTTTGGATACAGGGGTATTTCAATCATTTTAGTATTTGTGTCTTATTTTTCGGGACCCCGTCTCGTAAAACGGACCTTATCATTGGATCCGGAATGCCCAAAATAGTCAAACTGCACTATTGGTTTTCTTTATTTGGACTTCGTTTGACTAATTTGGCTTAAGGGTATTTTAAATAATTTCCTAAATTTAAAAAGGGTTTTAAATTAATTTTTATTTAATTCTCTGGGTAATTTCGTAATTAACGTAAAGTTTGGGGGGTCAAAGTGTAAATTCAAAAAGTTGTTAAGTGAACCGTCCGGTTCAGTCCCAATCCAATTGGGCCGGTCCGGTTCGGTTAAAAACCAAAACGGTTTGGTTTGGTTACTGCGTCAGCATGACATCATGCTGACGTCAGCAACCACTTATCAAAACGACACCGTTCGACTAATGCAAGGATCCGTTTCAAAACGGATCGGGACCCGAACCCGGATCCAAACCGGATCCGTTTTGTTTTAACCCGAAATACCCCACGATTATCCGGTCGTCCCTCCCATTTCTCCGGTAGGGTTCCGGTGGTAACAGTCGCCTTCTCCGACGACGGCCACCGGATTTCAGTCATTTTTTAATGCTTTTTAAACGCCTTCTTGATCTAAATTTAATGTAGATCTCATTTCTACCATTTGTTTTCAATTTAAAGCACCAGATCCTCACGAATTTGACCCAACCCGTGGCTCCGGTGAACTGATTTTCCATTATTTCATGCTTGGTTCTCAACTGTTTTTCCTTCTTTTCTTTACTAATTAATTTCTGCACCTCATAGCATTATATCTAGGCCATTTAAACAATATTTCTCACATAAAATATCAAAGATAATCCTTGCTACCCGTAACCTGCAACTACCTTTTTCTTTCTCATTTCTCAACCATTTTTGTTGATTCTTGTCCCTAAATTCTCCATATTTCATACTCTTTCTAACCCTATACGCAAAATAAATTAATCATGCTAAAAAGAATTCGGAACAGAAGGTGGCTCACCTCGGTTTTTGGTTTCTCTCTCTGGCCGACCTCCCCTTCTCTCTCCTGCTTCACCTCTGGTTCAAGCTCCTTGTTCTCCCTCTGTCTCTCAGTTTCCCTTTCTTTTCTGCCTCTCTTTACTCTCCTTTCCCACCCAACGAACACATATACATATACACACACACACACACACACACTCTCTCTCTCTCTCTCTCTATCATTTCTCTCTCTCTCTCTCCATTATTTCTCTCTCTACTCTCTCTTCACATCAGACCTGAACCCACTCTGAAAACCCTCTTACACACTCCAACACCTACTGCCAGCTACTCCATGCCCTCTTGAGTGTGCAATACTCAATTTCTACACACCCTCATCCACACACACTCACCCGTACACACACACACACTTCCTGATATATATATATATATGTATTTATATATTTTTATTATTATTATTATTATTATTATTATTATTATATATTTTGTTTTCATTATTTATTATTATTATTATTATTATTATTATTATTGTATATTTTCGGGCGTATGGTTCGGGTTTACATGTCATGGCCCGGATTCACCGGGTCGGGTACCGGCTAACTCGGTTTGGTCCCGCCTAACTCGGGTCGGGGTATTACAATAACATTTTATTTTTAACATACATGAATATTGTAAAAACACAATCATCCAGACGCTACATATACACAAATCAGTGGGAATATCCCCCAATCAAATTTCAAGAAAATCCCCCATGGTAACAAAAAAAATCCATACGAAGAATCATTCAAAAATCCAAAAAAAAAGTTACAAAATAAATTATAGTATAGAAATAGAATAGTTAACAAAAACCCAAAAAAAAAAAAAAAAACCTTTTCAACCCAAAAACACATTAACCCTTCTTTGATTTTTGAAACGACAAACCCAAACAAAAAAATGTCTACCAAAACTTTTTCCCCAAAACCTAAACCCTTCTTTGATTTTTGAAGTTAAAACTGTCACCATCTTTTCTATTTGCTCACAAAAAAAAGAGAACGACCTCAAACGACATCAAAGAAGAAAAAAGAACTGAAACAAAGACAAAATTATCCCAAAACCTAAACCCTTTTTTGATTTTTGAAGTTAAAAAATCCTATTTCAAAACCTAAACCCAAAACACAAAAAGTTACCCCAAAACCCAAAACCTAAACCGTCACCATCTTTTCTATTTGCTCACAAAAAAAAAGAAGGAGAACTACCTTAAACGACATTGAAGAAGAAAAGAGAATTGAAACAGAGAAAAAAAAATGATACCCGAGGTTGAAGAAGTCCAACCAACAATCCTTTTTCAACGATCCAAATCGGTAAAAGTTGTTTGATCGATCTTGTTGTAGTATCAGATGTTTGGCTTCATTTTCGATTTAAACAACCAAAAATTCTTGATCGGTCGAGTAGGGTTTCGGCAAAAGGGTGACTCTCTCTCTCTCTCTCTCTCTCTCTCTCTAAACTCAGCCTTGCGTTAACGGCGAAATGACGATTGATCGTCTAGAACGATCTAAAATACAGAAGGGTAATTTTGTCTTTTTACCTGAAGAGATATTTTGATTATAATATGGTTTTCTCCTCAGAATGATATTTTGGTAACTTTAGCTTTTCTGTTAACGCCGTTACTCTGTGTATTCTAACAGGGGAGACAGTGTTATTTCAGAAACTATAGGAGAGATTTTTGTAATTGTCAAAAACTTTAGGGGAGGTAAGTATAATTATCCCTATATTCTATGTTTGCGTCAATATTTAGGGTTGTGTTTGACAGGTGTTTGATAAAATGCCTGAGCAAAAAGAAATTGAAACCTAGGAATCGGTGTCAGTGAAATTAATAAAAACATCTGAAAAAATGATTGCAATTCAAGGTCTGGATAATATTAAATACAAAGAATACCTGAAAACGAAACTGTTGTGGACTAAACATCATAAGACAGTATGTGCTAGAATCATTCAATGAACTAATATCATGATCAATTTGGTATGATCGTAGTTACCAGAACATGTCAATGCCGCAGTGATTTGCATATTGGAATGCCCATATTCCAAAATGTAGAACACTTTCTTTCAGGAACACTAAAATTAACATTCCCAAATAATTCTGCTTGTCTCTTTCCTTAGTCTTCATTACTTTGCTGCTTTTCCATGATTAATACCAAATTACCGATATAACAAATTTCTACAATAGACAACTTGTGCATTTTAATAATATTGCTTTTTTTTTTTTTTCACCTATCAAAAATAAATACTGCCTTTTTCATTATTCATCTCCTAATTAAAAGAAAAGAAAAACTCTTCTGATTTGAATTTTGAACTACTGAACACCTACCAGTTATGTCATTTATAGAAGCCTACCCCAAGTGTATGACCTGTTCGTTGGCATTGTCTCTTTAAGAACGTAGGTGTTGTTCTTTTGAATGTTCTAGATCCATTTGTAATTAGCTTCCATATTTTTCAATAAATGAGTCGTTCTTTTTTCTTTTATTTTGTCATTTTTTTTGCTAGGCAATGGTTGAATGTCTGTCGGTGAAGATGGTATTTCAGCTCCTATGAAGACTTGAAACTGGTTCATTGGTATAACATCCAAGAGACTTTACCAACTAAACTAGTTGGTACTTTCAATGGGCCAATGGCCCTTTGGCTTACTGCATTGTTGTTGGTAAGTGCAGTTTTTCAGCTTTACTTGTGTTCTCATTATTTAGAATGGCTGAGGAAGAACAAGATGTAGCCAGAACAAGTCCTCCAGAGAAAAGGAATCAAATATCAAATGCTGTAAGGGTAGAAAGTAAAAATAAAATAAAAGGAAGAAGCATTTATTAAAGGAAGCTGCAAAAGCTGACAAGCGTGGAGTTTGCTACTTGAGTCGGATTCCCCCCCACATGGATCCTTTAAAGCTTCGCCAGATTCTCTCTCAGTATGAAGAAATACAAAGAATTTATCTTACACTTGAAGGTTAGTTTGTAGTTTCTGCTGGGTTTTTTTTTTTCTTTTATATTTCCGTTTTCTTATAAGATTATTTTTTTCCTTTCCTCTGAGCCCAATTATTTGGCATCACAACTTTGCAAGAGATCATTTACTATTTAATTTTTAGTTCTCTATGTAATATCACTTGTTTTAGAATTAGACTCGTATAGTACTATGTAGCATGCCAGCTTATACTCTATCAACTAAAGGTCTTCTGTTAATTTACTTTACAGATCTGCAGCTCAAATACATCATAAGCGGCCTGGTGGCTTTCGAGGACAACAATTTTTAGCTAAGAAGCACCGATACACACACGGGATACGGATACGACACGATACAGACATGCATACACGTTATTTTTCAAAAAAATAGGACACAAACACGTTAAGGACACATTGAATATGTATAAATTTTTTATATTTTTATATGATCATATAATAAAAACCTAATGTTATTTTAATTAAGAATATTATTAAGAAATTAAAATAACGAAGTCATTAAATAAAAAATAAAGAATTTCTTCATTTTATCTTCAACCTTCATGATTCAGGTGTTCGAACACGTGTCTGAGAAGTGTTGACGTTCGACACAGACGCATGAACCAAAATAGAATGTCTGTGCTTCATAGATTTTCAGAAAGCTATGGGCAAGTCAACAAGTTTTCTTAGTGCTTTGTGTTATAGAACAACTTCTTCTTATTTGGTATTTTTTTGATAAATAAAGGTATAAAAAAGAGTCCAAGGAGGCGAACCCAAAAGAACATAGAAAGGTTTAGTTTAAAGCCTTAAGAACTCCAAAAAATCTACAACACTGAGACTATCGATCGGAGAGTATTTAGCAGCCCAAAAAAAGAGACTATGCAAAAACTTAGATTTCAACTTCTCTTGGTCCTTAACTACATTAATACCAAATGTGTCCTTAAGACATTAAGATCATACATTGACCAAGGCACGAGGCAACAAAAAGTAGCTTGAGTGAAGGAATGTGCTAACTTATAAAGATAATCAAGAAATGTATTAGACATTTAACGTTAATTTGTTCTAAGAAACAATATCTTTATAATCATAATAATTCTCATGAATTGGATTCTTCTGTAAATCTTTTAGGGAACTGTTTATCTGTTTATAGGTGCTTATTTTGGTAGAGATAACTACTTCACGAGTACATTGGTTGCATCCCCAATCTTTGTGCTTCTAACGAAATTTTACTAATCAGAAAAATTCTCACGTAACACTATTTGATCTTATAGGATCATTCTAAGCTTTTTTGCCTTTTCCCAATGGACATCGAACCTTATTCCCTACCTTTTTCTTTTGTAGAGGGGATTTTGATCAACTTGCAGGTTCTAACAATGTAGAAGACATGATGTGATAGAGGTCAATCTCATAAACCCCTTCACTATGGACTCATGTTATTTTCATAGGTCAGGGTCTTTTTGGGAATACTTAATGCATCAATGCTCAATTGTTGTTAGTGGAGGGTGGAAAAAGTCTTATTAATGGGCTGGCCTGGATTTTGTGAAGAATGACGATGGTGTGTTCGTTGCATCAGATGCAATCTCAATCCTTGATTTTAATCCTTTACATGCTGAAATTTTTATCCTCAAAGCTTTGGAGTTCTCAAACCTTTGGCTTTTGTGTTGGACCCAAAAATAATACCCTCAAATATAAATTATTGAAATAAAAAGAATACGAAAGGACCGTTTTTGTTGAATGATGGAGCAGAAACCAATTCTTCACATAAAGGAACTCAAAGTAATGAAAGAGAATAAGACAAAGAACAAATAGTATTCTCTTGAAACAATCAAATACATTGGCTGCAAAACCTCACAAATTTACTTTATTAAAAGAAACCTTTACCAAGAAAATCACCCACCTTTTGACAGTGCCATTCTTACGGCAGAGCACTCTAACAATATTTTCTTTTGGCTTGCGACATACAGCGCACAACACACACACCTTGGCACTCTCTACCACACGGTTACACACCTATATATATAAATTATGTAAAGCCTAATTCTAATACAATTAGGATTTCTAAGTCTAATTGAATTAAAATACCACTCCCACTAGGACAAGGACTCCTAGTCTCATTAGGATTAAAATAAATCAAATCCTACCACTACCATGACTCAACTTTAAAAATCCTACTAAAAATATAACTTGGTTTAATTGGCTCACATTGCCTCCCTTAAACCAAGATCTTCAAGCTTCACCATGCCAAGTAACTTCTTCAACTTCAAAAAGGAATTTGTCTTGAGCGGCTTTGTAAAAATATCAGCAACTTGTTCTTCAGAAGGACAAAATTTAGGCTGGATCTCCTTGTCATTTACCAAGTCACGAATGAAGTGAAACTTGATATCAATGTGCTTGCTTCTCCCATGAAAAACTGGATTCTTCGTCAATGCAATGGCTGATTTGCTATCACAAAATATGGTTGTAGGTCCATCCTGCTTGTGTTGTAGAACGCCAAGCATCCGCCGTAACCAAACTGCTTGAGTAGCAGTATTCCCTGCTGCAATGTACTCTGCCTCTGCTGTTGAAAGAGCAACAACTTGCTGCTTTTTAGAAGACCAAGAAAATACACCAGAACCAAGATGGAAGACATATCCTGAAGTACTCTTTCGCATCTCAGTATCACCTGCCCAATCACTATCTGTATATCCAACAAGTTCCAAACTGTTAGAAGATGAGTAAAAAATACCATCACTTTGTGTACCTCTAATGTATCGCAAAATCCGTTTAGCAGCTTGCAAATGAGATTGATGTGGAGTCTCCATAAATCTACTAATCAATCCAACACCAAACACAATATCTGGTCTAGTAGAAGTCAAATACCTCAAGCTACCCACCAACCTTTTAAAGTAAGTTGGATTCACAAGATCACCTGTACCATCTCTCACCAACTTCAACCTCTCCTCAACTGGAGTCAAAATCGGATTGGACTTATCCATCCTAAACCTTCTCAAAATATCGCTAGCATACTTTTTCTGTGAAATAAAAATTCCACCATCTGTTTGAACAACTTCAATGCCAAGAAAATAAGACATTAGTCTCATATCTGTCATATCAAAGTGAGCTATCATAGCCTCCCTGAATTCTGAAATCAACTTTGGATTATTGCCAGTAAATATCAAATCATCAACATATAAGAACACAATAAGAATATCACCATGTGAATTAGACTTGACATATAAAGTATGCTCATAAGGACATCTTTCAAAACCATGCTCAACAAAATAAGAATCAATGCGTGTATACCACGCTCTAGGTGCTTGCTTCAATCCATACAAGGCCTTATTCAATCTAAAAACTTTATTTTCATGCCCTTTTATCACATAGCCAGCAGGTTGCTCAACATAAACCTCTTCTTCAAGTACACCATTCAAGAAAGCAGATTTAACATCCATTTGAAAAATTCTCCAATTATTTTGAGCAGCAAGAGAAACAAACATACGAACTGTATCAAGTCTAGCAACAGGAGCAAACACCTCAAAATAATCAATACCTGGCTTTTGTTTGTAACCCTTAGCCACCAATCTCGCTTTAAAGCGATCTACCTCACCATTGGGCCTGTACTTTGTCTTGTACACCCACTTTACACCAATTGGTTTCTTAGCACTAGGAAGAGTAGTAAGTTGCCATGTGTCGTTCTTCTCAATTGCATGGATCTCATCATCCATGGCTTTAATCCAATGATCATCACGAGAGGCTTCTTCAAAAGTCATAGGATCACAATCTGCAAATAAAGCAAAATTCACTAAATCTTCATTAGTTGGCTCATTATCACTACCAACAACATAATCCTGTAAGCGAGCAGGCAAGTGGCGCTGGCGTTGAGGACGCCTAGAAGACTCTGCATGAGGTGATGACACATCTGAAGATGGAGGATCACTAATCTGAGGCTCATTCTGTACTTCAATTTGTGGATCTGCATTATTAAAAATTAAAGGTGGCTGGATTTGATTATTCTGAGACCAATCCCAAACTCCTTGCTCATCAAAAGTCACATCACGACTAATAACCACCTTTTCTGTTATTGGATTATACAACTTGTAGGCTTTTGACAATTGACTGTAACCAATAAAAATACATTTTTTACCTCTATCATCAAGTTTCTTTCTAAGATGATCTGGCACATGAGTATATGCAATGCATCCAAACACCCTTAGGTGTTTAATGACAGGCTTCTGTCCACTCCAAGCTTCCTGCGGGGTTTTGTTAGAAACACTTCTAGTAGGACACATATTCAAAACATAAATAGCACAAGCAACCGCTTCAGCCCAAAATCCTTTAGGCAAATTTTTAAATTTCATCATGCATCTAACCATATCCATAACAGTTCTATTCTTTCTTTCCGCCACTCCGTTTTGTTGTGGAGTATATCTAGCAGTCAACTGATGCCTAACACCATGTGTCTCTAAAAAATCATCACAAACAAGATATTCTGTACCCCTGTCAGTTCTCAAAGTCTTAATTTGAAATCCACTTCGCTTTTCAACATAAGCCTTGAATTTTTTAAAAGTATCACAAGCATCAGATTTATGTTGCAAAAAATAAACCCATGCTTTTCTACTAAAATCATCAATAAAAGTAATAAAGTACCTACTGCCACCATTAGAAGGTACATCCACTGAGCACAGATCTGAGTGTATTAACTCCAAAGGCCTCTTGGCTCTCCATGAATTTCCTGTAGGAAAAGCATCTCTATGTTTCTTTCCCATTACACAAGTTTCACAAACTCTATTTGGGATATCAATAACAGGCAAACCAGAAACCCAATGTTTTCTAGCAAGAAAATTAAGACTGCCAAAATTTACATGCCCAAACCGCATATGCCATAACCAACTATCATCATCAATCATAGAACTAAAGCAAGGTAAATTCTCGCATTTAATACTCAATGGAAATAAACGATTTTGAGTCATATTTACGTTTGCTATTAGCCCCAAACGGTCATCATTAATTGTGCAAACTCCATGGTGGATTCGCATATCATAACCTCTTTCTGAAAGTTGCCCCATACTCAACAAATTTTGTTTCAAACCTGGTACATAAAACACATCTGAAATATACTTGTGAGACCCATTCTTCAATCTGATTGCTATTCTGCCTTTACCCATCACAGGTATCTTTGAATTATTTCCAAACTTTACCTCTGATCGAACGGACTCATCCAAATCAGAAAACATGTCTTTCTCACCACACATGTGATTACTACAGCCAGTGTCTAAATACCACTTAGCACTATCATCATTATCCACAACATTACAAGCCAACAACACGGTTTCTACTTCATTATTACCACCAGGATTATTTTCAGCAACATTAGCTTGATGATCTCTATTATTTGGCCTTCTCGATCTGCACTCAGACTTTTTATGCCCAAACTTGCCACAATTAAAACATTGAATATTGGATTTATGAGATTGTGGATTAGAATTGTTACCATCTCCTCTTCCTTGGACTGGTCTGTGCTGCCAATTATTATTTTGCCATTGATTGTTGTTCTGCCACTGGTTGCCTCTGCCTCTTCCTCCACCAAATCTGTTTTGCCCATTATTGCCTCTGCCTCCTCTATTGTTGTGATTCTGCCCTCTATTCTGGTTGCCTTGAAAACGTTGATTAAATCCTCCATTATTCTGAGACTCGCCTTTTTCATTCTTCAAATTTAATTGAGCTTGCAAAGCTTCCTCCATAGAATTTTTTGATCTCTCATTCAAGCGTTGTTCATGAACTCTCAACGAACCTTGTAATTCATCCACTGTCATGGACTCCAAGTTAGCCGACTCTTCAATAGCTGTCACTTTATATTCAAACCGCAGTGTCAAGCTTCGAAGAATTTTTTCAACAATTTGACGGTCTGTTATTTGTTCACCATTAGTCCTCATCTCATTAACAAGTGCCGTGGTCCGCGAAAAATACTCAGAAATAGTTTCTGATTTTTCCATCTGCAACAACTCAAAATCTCTATGCAATTTTTGTAATCTAGCTTTTTTCACCTTATCAACACCAACATATATTTTTGTAAGAATATCCCATGCTTGTTTCGCAGACTGAACATGAGAGATTTTACTAAGAACAGAAATATCTAAAGCTTGATGAATACAATTTAAAGTTTTGAAGTGTACTTGCCTTGTTGCCTCATCTGCATCTGCTGCAAGTTCTTCCTTAATGAATTTCATCGTCAAACCACTTGAACCAAAAAAAGTCATCATCGTATTCTCCCAAATATAAAAAGGAGATTTTCCATCAAATTTATATACTGTACAAATAATTGAAGTCATCTTCACGAATCGAAAAAAAATAACCAAGCTCTGATACCAATTGTTGGACCCAAAAATAATACCCTCAAATATAAATTATTGAAATAAAAAGAATACGAAAGGACCGTTTTTGTTGAATGATGGAGCAGAAACCAATTCTTCACATAAAGGAACTCAAAGTAATGAAAGAGAATAAGACAAAGAACAAATAGTATTCTCTTGAAACAATCAAATACATTGGCTGCAAAACCTCACAAATTTACTTTATTAAAAGAAACCTTTACCAAGAAAATCACCCACCTTTTGACAGTGCCATTCTTACGGCAGAGCACTCTAACAATATTTTCTTTTGGCTTGCGACATACAGCGCACAGCACACACACCTTGGCACTCTCTACCACACGGCTACACACCTATATATATAAATTATGTAAAGCCTAATTCTAATACAATTAGGATTTCTAAGTCTAATTGAATTAAAATACCACTCCCACTAGGACAAGGACTCCTAGTCTCATTAGGATTAAAATAAATCAAATCCTACCACTACCATGACTCAACTTTAAAAATCCTACTAAAAATATAACTTGGTTTAATTGGCTCACATTTTGGCAACAAATCGAGTGTGGGGTGCCAAATTCTTCTTGTCTGTTTCTTGCAGATTTTCCCAATTCTTTCTTCCTTATTCTTCTTGGAGATTGCTCTGATTTTTCTGTCTGATTCACTTTTTCTTTCTTTGTTCGAGATTGCCCTAGTTGAATGAGGGGGGCCCTTTATACTGTGTAAGCAGTCAAGATTGCCCAGACAAAAATGCCCCTACTCTCAGAGTTACAAGACCACTTACCTAGGGCCATTTCAGTAATTTGCTTTTATCTTTTCTGTCAAAGAGGTGCTAGCCTCATTGCCTGATGCCTTGGCTGCACAGTAAACTTTCTTTTCCTGGGTGTTGCAACTAAGCCCAATTCTCACCTTGCCTTATCGCCTAGGTACGTGGGCGCCTGAATGCTTGTGACTACACCGTTTGGTGTTGTATAACATCCTGCAAGTCCCATTTAGTGATGCTCCATACATTGAATTCCAAAAATTGTTTGTGAATTTTTTAATTTCCACAAGGCCAAATACTTGACTTGGTTCCTTTAGTTTGTCAATTTAGTATTATATCACTGCATTACTTGGTTTTTCTTTTTTGATAAGTACTGCATTACATGGTTATTACTAGTGTGTAATCATCTGATAGCCTTTGGTGTCTGTAGGTGGGTTGAATTTACAAAAAAGAGTGTTGCAAAGGGGGGTTGTTGATATGTTTAATGGCGAACAAATAGGTATGCATTTTTCTTGTAAAATTTTTTCCTGGGAACTGCATGAGCATATTGTTGCCCTGAATTTTATGCTCTTATCTTAGAGAATGGATTAAAATTTCTGCTGTTTAATGAGGAAAACAGGAAAAGTGGTCTGTGACTGGGGCTCAAATTGATTCAGTGCATTGAATGTAATTTTCTGATGTGTCATTTAGTTCTTGTGTGTGCTTCAAAACACATCCCAGAGGGAAACAGCAGAGGTGGGTTGTGCTTGGGCGCTAATTTTATCCTGAGCATTGTATATAATTTCCTAATGCATCTTGTTCTATTGTTTGCTTCATAATATACATCAAATTATCCGGTCATTTGAGTTTTCCTATATAATATTTACCTTTTAACAGCCTGTCCAACTTATTTATTTTGTTTGTATTGTAGAAAGTAATGTAATTAAGGTTTTTCTTTTCTTTCCTTTTTTCGTATTTTGTTCGTGTTTAGGTGGGAAGAACAGATCATCATTCTATTATGATCTTTGGAATATCAAGTACTTGAGTAAATTCAAGTGGGATGATCTTACAGAAGAAATTGGTAACGACCGTTTAAATTGTTTGATGTTATATGTTCCAGTATCTAAGCAGGTCATTACCCAATTCAGGTTTTTTTAACATTGCAGCCTACAAGAATGCCATTCGAGAGCAGAAACTAGCATTCGAAATTTCTGCTGCCAGGAGGGAGCGGGATTTCTACCTCTCTAAAGTTGATCGGTGTTGTGCTTTGAGCTCTATAGAAGAACGAATAAAGAAGGTACAATACAGTTGTTGGATGTTAATTAATGAGATGTTATCCTTCCGTCTATTTCTTATATTTTCTATGTTGTTTTAATATTTGTCTTTTAAGCTTCTCAAGTTTAATTATTATTGGAAGTTGTCTTGTATTGGGTAATGAAAAAGCTATATATAGCTTCATGTAATCTGTCGTAAAACAGGGAGAAAACAGAATGTCAGATTGGTGTGTCTATTCCTCTTCAATCTCTTCTCCGTAGCCTTAGTTTCTGCAAAGAATTTTTCAGATTTGATTCCTAAGTTTTTCCCGGTCCTTCCTTCACTAAACAAGGGTGAAATAACCAACATAAATTAGTATCAGAGTAGCTGGTTGAAGGAAAAAGGTAGGAGATTCATTTGAAGAAATTCTCATGGCCAACACAAATTCAAGTGTCTCACATATTCCCGTCTTTGATGGTGAGAACTATGATTTTTGGTGTATCAAACTGAAGACCTTTTTTATTTCACAAGATCTATGGAACTTGGTTGAATTAGGCTTTACGGAGCCCCAATCTACCACAAGCATATCCAAAGCTAAAGCAAAAGTGTTGAGGGAGAATATAGAAAGGGATGCCAAGGCCCTTAACCAAATTCAAGAGGGAGTTTCTAACTCCATTTTTCCAAGAATCATGAGAGCAACAAGATCCAAGCAAGCTTGGGAGATTCTTCAATAAGAGTACCAAGGAGACTTGAAGGTGAGAACCATCAAGCTTCAAAATCTTCGAAGAGATTTTGAAACCATGAAGATGAAAGAAAATGAAACTTTAAATGATTTCTCAACCAGATTTTCAGAACTTGTAAACCAAATGAAGACTTATGGGGAAGACATTAGTGATTCAAGAATTGTTGAGAAGATATTAATAAGCCTACCGGAGAAGTTTGATGCGATCGTGGCTGTTGTTGAAAAAACCAAAGAAATCTCCAAGCTGAGTATTCAAGAGTTGATGGGTTCCTTAAAATCCTACGAGCAAAGATTGAGCCGACACTCCGAGAAGTCACTTGAGAGTGGATTTCAATCCAAGCTTAACTTCAGCTCCAAAAATGCTGAAAAGAAATCCTCAACACAAGAACAAAGCAAAGGAGAATCGTATAAAGGCAGAAGACAAGGAAGAGGAAGAGGTAGAAATTGGAGAGGAAGAGGAAGATACTCCAGCGAAAGGAAATTCAATGACGAAGAGTCTTCACAAAGGTGTAACATTTGCAAAAGAAGTAGCCATGTTGAGAAGGATTGTTGGTTTCGAGGAAAACCGCAATGTCATAATTGCAAGAGATTTGGTCATGTACAAAAAGATTGCCGAATCAAGATAAATCAGCAAGCAAGCTTCACAGAAGAGAAGGAAGGTGAAGGAAATTTGTTCTATGCATGTCAAGCCGCTACTGAAAAGAAAAATGATGTGTGGTTTCTTGATAGTGGTTGTAGTAATCATATGACCAACAACAAAAGCATCTTTATTGACATGGACACAAACATCAATTCTCAAGTGAAAATGGGTAATGGAGCTCTTGTTCAAGCTCAAGGCAAAGGCACCATTGGAATTGAAACAAAGAAGGGTACCAAGTTCATTCGGGATGTGCTTCTAGTTCCCGACTTGGAACAAAATTTGCTAAGTGTTGGTCAACTTGTTGAGCATGGATATTCAGTCCATTTTAAAGATGATTTTTGTATTATTTATGATGAAAGGAGGTCAAGGTAGATTGTTGCAAAGTTAAAGATGGAGAAGAATCGAAGTTTTCCACTTACTTTCAAGTATGTGGGTGATGTTGCTTTGAAGGCACAAATTCATGATGAATCTTTGCTATGGCATCGAAGACTTCGGCATTTGAATTTTCACAATCTCAAACTACTTCATCAAAAACAAATGGTTAAAGGGCTGCCCACTATTGAAGAAAGCAATGAAGTTTGTGAAGGATGTGCACTTGGGAAGCATCATCAATAATCTTTTCCAAAAGGAGTTGCATGGAAAGCAAAGCAAGTGTTGGAATTAATTCACACTGATGTATGTGGACCTATGAGTACACCATCTCATGGTAACAATTACTATTTCATTCTCTTTATTGATGATTTTACTCGCATGACATGGGTTTATTTCATGAGACAAAAATCTGAAGTTTTCACAATTTTCAAAAAATTCAAGAGTCTTGTTGAGAAACAAAGTGGCTATTTTATTAAGTGTTTGAGAAGTGATCATGGCAAAGAATACACTTCAAGAGAGTTTGACAAATTTTGTGAAGATGAAGGCATGGAAAGACAACTTACGGTTGGCTATACTCCACAACAAAATGGGGTATCCGAAAGGAAGAATCAAACTATGATGGAGATGGAAAATCAATGATTCATGCAAAAAGGCTACCAAAATCTTTTTGGGCTGAAGCTGTATATGCTGTAGTTTATTTGAATAATAGGTGTCCTACAAAGGCCGTTTGGGATAAAACTCCCTTTGAAGCATGGAATGGGAGGAAGCCATCGGTGAGGTATCTCAAGGTGTTTGGGTGTGTTTTCTACGCTCAAATTCCAAAGGAGAAAAGACGCAAGCTTGATGAAGCAAGTTAGAAATGTATTTTTGTTGGTTATAGTTCAAAGTCCAAAGGTTACAGGTTGTATAGCTTGAAGACCAAGAAAGTTAACATTAGCCGAGATGTGTTGTTAGATGAAGATGCTACATGGAATTGGGAGAAGGAAAAGGTACAAAGGAAGGCTGTTTTTATTGACGTTCAGCAACAAAAATCAGCAAGTGAAGTTGGAAATAATGGTCAAGAATCAGCCCCTTCATCTCCAAGTTCAACTCCACCATCATCTCCAACAAGTTCACCAAGTAGTTCTTCAAGTTCAAGCTCTTCTTCACCAACCTCAACTCCAAGGAAAATGAGGAGTTTGACTGATATTTATGAGAGGTTCAATTTTTGTGTTGTTGAATCGGATTGCTTTAAAGAAGCTGTGAAAGAAAAAGCTTAGAGGCATGCTATGAATGAAAAAATTGAAGTGATTGAAAAAAACAATAGTTGGAAACTTGTGGACAGACCTAAAGACAAAGAAATCATTGGAGTGAAGTGGATTTACAAGGTGAAATACAACTTGGATGGTTCGATACAAAGAAACAAGGCAAGGTTGGTTGCCAAAGGCTACTCACAACAACTCGGCATTGATTACAATGAAACTTTTGCCCCGGTTGCAAGACTTGATACCATTAGAGCTCTCATTTCATATGCAGCACATAAAGGATGGGTATTGTATCAACTTGATGTAAAATCAGCGTTCTTGAATGGAGATTTGCAAGAACAAGTCTATGTCGAACAACCTCAAGGGTATGTCATTCAAGGCGAAGAAGAGAAGGTGTACAAGCTAAACAAGGCTTTGTATAGGCTGAAACAAGTATCGAGAGCATGGTATAGTCAAATTGATGGATACTTCAACAAGAAGGGATTTCTAAGAAGTAAGAGTGAGCCTACTATGTATGTGAAGAAGCAAGGTATGGCTGATTTCTTAATTGTTGCCATTTTTGTTGATGATTTGGTTTTTACCGGAAACAATTCAAAGATAATTGAAGACTTCAAAAATGATATGCTGAAAAATTATGAGATGAGTGACTTGGGACTTCTACATCATTTTCTTGGCATTGAAATTTACCAAGAAGAGGATGAAGTTTTTATTGTTCAAAAGAAGTATGCTGAAAATATTCTTAAGAAGTTTGGAATGTAAGAATGCAAACCCGTAACAACTCCACTTGTTGTTAATGAGAAGCTACTCAAAGATGATGGTGCAAAGAATGTGGATGCAACTTTGTATCGAAGTATTATTGGAAATTTTTTTTATCTCACAGCAACAAGGCCGAATATCATGTTGGCTACAAGTCTACTTTCAAGGTTTATGCATTGTCCAAGTCAAATCCATCTTGGAACAGCGAAAAGAGTGTTGCATTATCTTCAAGGTACAACAAATTTTGGAGTTAAGTACAAAAGAAATTTGCAGCTGAAACTTGTTAGCTATTGTGATAGTGATTGGGGTGGCTATGTTGATGATATGAAAAACACATCAGGTTATGTGTTTTCTTTTGGTTCTGGAGCATTTTCTTGGTCATCCAAGAAACAAAAATCAGTTGCTCAATCATTAGCGGAAGCGGAATACGTTTCAACAGCTCTTGCAACTTCTCAAGTTATTGGGTAACGAAGAATTCTTGAAGATATTGATGAAAAGCTAGAAAAAGGTACTGAGGTTTTTTGTGACAACAAATCAGCCATTGCTATGGCCAAAAATCCAGTTTTTCATAGCCGTACTTGCCATATTGCAATTAAGCATCACTTTATTTGAGAAGCCATTGAAGAAGGAGAGATTCAACTTAAGTTTTGTAGGTCGGAAGATCAAGTGGCTGATATCTTTACAAAGGCACTTCCAAAGGAAAAGTTCCAGCATTTTCGAGAAGCTTTGGGAGTTGAAAAACATCACATTAAGGGGGAGAAGGTTAATTAATGAGATGTTATCCTTCCATCTATTTCTTATATTTTCTATGTTGTTTTAATATTTGTCTTTTAAGCTTCTCAAGTTTAATTATTATTGGAAGTTCTCTTGTATTGGGTAATGAATAAGCTATACATATAGCTTGATGTAATCTGCTGTAAAACAGAGAGAAAACAGAATATCAGATTGGTGTGTCTATTCCTCTTCAATCTCTTCTCCATAGCCTTAGTTTCTGCAGAGAATTTTTCAGATTTGATTCCTAAGTTTTTCCCAGTCCTTCCTTCATTAAACAAGGGTGAAATAACCAACACTGGATAACATAGGGTGCCTATTTATTCGTTATAACTGATTTTTTTTTACTTGAGTTTGGAAATCATTCCTAGAGGTATCTAGCCTGTGCGTCCAAATGCATTTGAAATGCATTTCACCACACTAAGTGTACCCTATTTGGATTGACATAATTGTTGGACAAGCACAAGTTTTGAGTTCTTGTTTTATGATCACTAATTTTATGTAGCTAGTTAGTTGAATTGAGCTGCTTAATTTTAACCAACTAAAAACTATAAGAAAAACTCTCCTTATTGTGAAGTTGAAGTTACTGATAGGTATTTGAAGTTCATAGTCATAGATTTTCCTTGTAGGTATTACATGCCCAGAGTACACATCAAAATCATGATCAAAGTTAAAAAAAAAAAACACCCATAACGACAGATGCATAATTTAGAAATGATGTCTGGATTGTAAAAACAAAAACCAAAAAAAATAAAATAATAAAAATAAAAATTGCAATTCTTGCCATTCCTATTTGAAAGAATGAATGTTTCACAAATTTTCTCAGCATTAAGTAGGGAAAGAAGCAGGCTATTTACAAGGATTCAAGAATTGCAAATAAGGTTTAAAAAAATCTGGAAACACATAAAGATGTATGCAGCACTTACACTGACAGGTGTGTGTATGTGCGCACGAGAGTGCAGAAGATCCCTTGCGTAGCTATATCTAAAGTAATATTTCCAAACTTCTTTCTAGCGGAGAAAACAGACTCTTCATTCTCTAAGAGGTATATAATTATATATATCCAAGAAATGTTCCTTTTTGATAATAACAAGAATATTACCCTCTTTTCGTTTTGTTGTAAACTTCTATTTGTTTATATTATGTGGCGTTTGGCATTATGAAGGGATGTCATGAAATATTGAAGGAACATTTTAGCATGATTTGTCATAGTGAAAGTCATCAACAGGATTGGAAAGAGAAGTGAGACAAATGTTTGCCGCTATATATATAGCACTTGGGAGAGGGAGGAAAAAAATGGTGTTTATCTTTGTGCAAACCAGATGTAGATACAGTCCCTGTATGATAGACTGTACCTTGTAGGTTTGACTCAAGCAGTCAGGTAATGGCTTATGGCTGCATGCTGTCATGTAATTATGTTATTTCAAATATTTATAGCATTTTATTGCCTGAGTCTGGCTTCACCGCATATCACCAAATAAAAAAGAACTTTTTCATAAGCCTATCTTTTTTTTTTTGGATAGGTAATACACACGCACCCATGTCCCAATTATGGCTGTAAATGAGTCAAGTCGAGCCGATCAGTGGGTTTTTCAAGCTTGGCTTGCTAAAATAAATGAGAGTTAAATTGTGTTTAAGTTCGACTTGTTAATTTTTTGAGCTAATCTCAAGTTAGCTTTCTAATTAAGTCGATCATGAGTCGAGCTTGAGTTATTTGAGTTTTTATATAGTGTTAGAGTACTTTTGACTTAACTAGCCGAGCTCGAGCCGAGTCTAATAAATTAACGAGTCCCGAAATATGTTCAAGCTTGCTTATGTATCTTGCAAGTCAATCTTGAACAAGCCTTTGACTGAGCCGAGTTCGAATAACTTAGCTCATTTTACAGCTCTAGTCCCAACCATGACTTGAACAGTGCACCTATCCCTTTGGAAGTGGGAGGAGATACCACTCAAGCCAATAACTGTAATGTGCTATGTTTGTATGATTTGTATGGTAGGATCTATTGTCATGCCCCGAGTTTTCACAAACCCGGGGAGTGAGGGAAAACAATAAAGAAAAGGAAACTAAAGACAATGTAAATGGATTCAATTAAACATACTTTCATTCTCTTCCACATAAACACATAAAGTACATTCGATATATATATAGTTCATGTCATTTGGACTTAAGCCCTTACATCTCAAAACGTGCCCCAAGGGCCAAATACACTTCTAAATCCTTTTCCTTTCTTTTTGTCAAGATCTCATCAAATCTCATGTAGTAGGGGCGTCATCTGTAATATGGTATCCCACAAATGGGTCAACTCAACTGGTGGTATAATACAATGCTAATGCAAGGAACAAAATTAAGGCATGGCATGTGCAAGTATACATTTATGTCTACATGTCATTCAATATTATTAATGCAGTACATGAACAATATGCGTGACGTACCCATGCAAACTCTATGCGACACCCATGACTCACTTTACGGTCCTTCCCCAACGGCATAAGTACCCACGTATGACTCACTTTACGGACCTTCCTCGACTGCATGAGTACCCATATACGACTCACTTTACGGACATTCCCCAATGGCATGAGTACCCACGTATGACTCACTTTACGGACCTTCCTCGACGGCATGAGTACCCACGTATGCACAACACCAAGTGCTCAACTCACACCATGCTTCCAAGCAATCACACTATGCCAAGATGCTTTGATTTCACTATGCAACAATGCAATCTCATCGAAGCCTTTCATCTATACATGAAGCATACTTTAAACAATAATATTTAAATCACAAAATTCCTTCCTCATGTGTATATACTATACATATTCCATTAAACACATATTCAAGTTACATATTCTCAATTTGAACAATCGTCAAAGAATATCAATCACACACTATGCCAACACATGGAATATATATGTAATCATGATCCACATTTATCACTCAACCAAACTTCCAAGGAAATAACAAGAAATACATAAGCATATAAACAATCGGATGAATACACGAATCATGAGATCAATATGAAAATCAATCCTAACTTAATCCTATTCCTTACTTAGCAAAATATCATACTTGATGGGTCGGTCTCAACCTTAAGAAACCGTGCTCGCGGTGTAGCCAAACTAATCAATGAGAATGTAGTCCCTTTTTCTGTCTCCAACTGGAAGGTTTAGACTGCTTTCTCCTTGCCTTTCGGTGTTCCTAAAATCATTGTGACACAACTCAGTCTATCTCTATTTGAATTATGCTATTCATCAAATTTTATGTTTTTATATCATGAATTCCTATTTTACTGGAATAAACTCTACCATTTGGTCCGGGACGTCAAACAAAGTCGATTTAGACTTTTGCGGAATTCAATTCGGGTTTCCGTACTAAAAAGGGCAATATGGTCATTTCATAATTTTACGGGTTCTTACTTCTCGAGACCTCTTTTTGTAAATTGGACTCCACGGTTGAGTCTGGAATGCTCGAAATAATAAAAATTTACTATTCTTTTATTTTCATCGGAGTTCGTTTGACTACTCTTTGTTTTAGGGGCATTTTGGTCATTTTACTCTTTCATGCATTGCATTGTTCGGTGCTTCGTTTGCTAGTATGGACTCCACCGTTGAGTCCAGAATGTTCGACATAATTAAAATGGACTATCGTTTATGTCTAAACAGCCTTGGTTATTGTTAAGGGCAATACAATCATTTATGATTTACGTGTCTATATTTTTTGGGACTTAATTTTACCAATTAGACTCCACCATTGAGTCAGGGTGTTCGAAATAGTAAAAATACACTATTCATTTATTCATTTTGGACTTCGTTTGACCCATTTAGGGTCCAAGGGTAAAATAATCATTTTACCCAATTTAATAAAGTAATTAAATAATTTATTTTATTATTTATTTATTCTCAGGGCCTATTTAAACAAATTTTCCAGAATCTGGGCCACAACAGAATTTCTCAAAAGTCTGGGGTCAAACTGTAAATAATCAAAGTGTTGGTTTATTTATTTTTAAAATTTAACACTGAACTAGTGGGTTTATTTTAGTTTTAAGTGAACCGGTCCTAGGGTCTCACTGGACCAACCGGTCTGACCGGTTCAACATGTCATGCTGATGTCAGCCTTAAATTTTAAAACCACATTCCCTCAAAACGACGTAGTATTACTTAAGTGGGTACCCATTTTGATTTCGGTCGGGGCCCAACCTGAGTTCGACCTAGAGCCCGACTCGAACAGTGTCGTCTTCTCCTTTCGATTTTTGGATGAAGGAACGCTAGGGTTCTGTCGCCATCTCTGGCCACGGCGACCCACTTCTGATAAGATCTTGACCCTATTTCAGTGGGATTTTAACTTCCCATGAGGATATCATATCAGATCTTAGTTTTAAAATTGGAGCATTGGATCTTCACGAAATGGGAAGAACCCGCAGCTATGGTGAAAAGGTCTTTTTCATTTTCGTGCCTCTTTTCTCACTGTTTTTCCTTCTTTCTTTTCCTTTTCATCTTTTGTATCCAAGAGGATTAGTTCCTCATAATAAAAATCAAGTTTGATGCATAAAATCACATGGTTCGATTTATATTCTCTCCACCTGCAACTACTTTGTTTTACTTCGTTTCTAAACCAATTTGAGTGATTTTTTTTGTAAAATTATCCACAGTTTATGCTTGATATGACCCTATGATTCAAACCAAACATCATGCTTTTAAAATTTAAAAATAGAAACTAACCATCACTCACTTTTTTCTGATTTTTCCAAGTTCCTGTATCCACCTCCCTTCTTGCTCCCCCCTTTGGCTCACTTCTGAATCTCTCCAACTTCACAGCTTCTTCAAACTTGCTCCCCTCTTCTCTGTCTCAAAACACAAGGCCCATCGTGTGTACATAGATATATACACATATACATACATGTTGCTTTATGTATGTAAAATCACTCACTTGCCCATGGTTTTTCTCTCTCTACCCACACCCCATTCTGACTTTTTTTCCTGATTTCTCTCCTCCCCCACGGATTGCATTAAATGCATTTCTTGCATCTTTGGTTTTTCATATATATATATATATATATATATATATATATATTATTTTACACATGCACACATACACACACACACCAACCCACTGACTTACACACACACACGGCACACACAACAGTGCACACACACCCTGTTGTCTCCCACTCCCCTTTAGTGTATATATATATATATACATATATATATATATGTATAAAATTCACTACACATACATATATACCATACATTATATATGTATATATACACACACATAAACACATATACATAGATAACACACATATTTATATTCAAATGAAAGAAAAAAAAAATTATTTCCAAAAAAAAAATAAAAAATTCAGATCTCTACATCTATAATCATAATATGTCTCAAGGAGGCTAATCAACAATTTTTACTAAGGATTGATTGCAGTGCTGCCAAATAGGTCCTTAAAAAGGATGTGGAAAATTTAGCCTCCCGACAAATTTTTGCGGGCTGGCAAGCTGAATTATCTACTTTTGATTTCAATATTAAATATATTCGAGGAGAAAATAATTCTCTTCCTGATTTTTTAACCCGTGAATTCTTGCAGGGTAATGCATCGGCCATCTAATAGGGGCCGAGGACGTGGTAAGGCATCTCTTGGCAAGGGAATAACCTTTGGTCCAGCCGAATGGCCATCTGTCCAGAATCTACAGGATCTAATAAAAGGTTCCTCTTCAGGATCATCCTCAGCATCTAATAAAGATGAAAAAAAGTCTAATAAAGACGCCATTCAATTTGAAGGTCCTCATTTTATTGAAAATCAGGTAATAGAACCTGTGATTACCCTCGAATCAGAGGATCAACATTGGAAACAGGATCCCTAGTATTTAAAAGATCGCTATCTAGGAAATCAAGGCTATCCTACTCTAGATAACAAATATTGTTATTTTCAAGAGGCCATTCTTAAAGAAACAGGTTCTGTGGAAATACACCACTATTATCTAGAAAATAATAAAAAACTAGATACTCCAATTGCTTATAGCAAATGTCATATAATGAAAATAATAAGACCAAACGAATGGGGTTTGGATCCAAATAGATCAAGGCAATTATCCTTGAGAAACAATACTCACAATTTCAATTATTGGGATTACCAGCATGCTTGGACTGAGACTTTTTATTATCAAAATCCTAAACACAAGCATACTTGGTTTTTCCATTTGAATAAGAAAATATATGAGCAAATATTGCCCAACTGGATTTTTCAATGGTGGGACAAATTTGGTCTTTCTCTAGATATTCTTCCAGAATCAATAAAGGTAAAATATTTACCATGGCTACAATTCCATCCTAAATCACAGGATACCCAGAAATATTCTGGAGAAGCATCATTCTATTATTTTACAGAATTCAGCATTCCATGGATCTGGCGATAGGACATTGAGTATGTTGTTGATAGTATGGACATTCCAATTTTAGCCAGAACATTCTATACTAGATGGTGGCAAGCTTATCCTGTTGAGGATAAAGCTCAAGAAATTCAAAATCATATTGAGGAAAATGCAAAAGCCTCAAAAAAGCTAGCAATTAAGCCAGCCCCAACTCCTAATCCCTTTGATGCTTTAAAAGCTACTATCAAGCAACAATTTCCTATGCTTGGTGATAAATAATTAATGATCAAATGCATGGAAGTAATGAAGGAACAATTTTTTCTCCACTTTTCCATCCACAGACCTTTCAGATGATATATCCATGACGTCTGACAATAGTGGAGATAATCAGAACCAATTCACATGTCTAGCAGGAGAATCCCAAGACCCAGCTGACGATAGTCCTACTTTTCGGTGATATCTGGGACGCAATGATTCATTTGACATCCAATAAGCTAGAATCATCTAAATCTGATAAAGGAAAAGAAAAGCAAATCCCATAATGTAGATCTTATTCAAGATAAGAATGAATAAAGTGAAGCTCAATAATGTTTGCTTAGGTCAGCTCTTATATCAGAGTATTATATCCCGGAATATCCGATTGCCTGTAATACCATAGGCCTTTGTTTATATAAAGGGATGCCCTCACCCTTGTTGAGGCACGTCTAAGTTTCGCCTCTTTCTATCTCTATCTCAGTTGTATATTTCTTGTGTGTTTTCTTTTTGAAGGTACTGTAATAAAAATCTTTTGTGATATTCTTCTTTTGATTTTAACTCTTGTTTGTTTTTGTTTTTGGTATCAGAGCCAATATGGCAGCTTAAATTGCTGTGAATGTAATTATATGTAGACTATGTGTATTTTCTTATACCTCTAATATATGATGTTATTATAATTCTTAGATCTTATGTTAGAAACGTATGCTCTGTGGTTGCCACTTTGTGGATCCTCCACATCAAAAACTTCTAACCATAATTATCTGGTTATAATTCTTTAATGGGACGTCCAAAAGTCGTGTATGGCTTGAATTCCCCATTGGCCCAGGATATGAGGCAAAGTATGGGATGTTGTCGCCATGTAAATCATTGACAGACGTGTTAAAGAATTATAGTTAGATCGTTATGCAAAGAGATACTTGCATAACATACTGAGAATGATAATATCTTATATATTATAGGTCTAAGAATATCACATACTCAACATATAGTTACATTCCAGTCTTAAAATTGCTGATGATGCTAAGACGTTTCCTAAATAAGGAATAATGTATAAAAAATAGTGAACTAATAGAGTTCCATAATGTCCAAGATCAATTGAATTGATGGACAATAGCGCAGGTTAAACCTGAAACCATATACCGTATAGGTATGTTTAATTTTTCTAGTAGCATGGCAATCAAAACCATAGAACAGACAATTAGTTTGGATAGTCATGAAGAGTGTCTTAATCTATTAGATCTTCACGATCTAATTAGGCATATGAACAAATATAAGTTCGTACATATAGGGTTAGTTCAAATCGCCTTTAAACCCTTAACCTTATTAAGTATGAATGCTTGTTTACAAGTAACCTTGAGAGATGCATGATGTTTAGATTAGAAACATTCTCTAATGGGAGCCATAGAAACCAGTCTATGTCAAGGTCCAGTCTATTTTAATGTTTACCCAAATTTAACTTAATCTTTGATAGATCCACATATAGGTGAGACTATTAATTTAAGAATCCAAACCAAAAGATATAATTTCCTTCCTAGATCTGAAACCATAGCAGTCATCTACAGAATTTATTATAAAGTCATGAATACTTTGACCCCTAATGTCCACAATAAAAGTACTCATGGGAAGACGATTCTAATAGAATCAAATCTATTAACTTCCAATATAGCCCAACCTAGGATGATAGATTGGGAAGAATTAAGTTTCTAGAATCATGGACAATTTGTCACGCCCCGAATTCTCGACCGAACCCGGGGACGCGACTGAACGAAACAAAAGAAGAAAATAATTAGAAAGGATAAATAAATAAATAACCATTTAACTAATATAGATACAAGCCTATTCCACTAACATAACTATGCATCTGTATATCTCTGTCAATACACATCCATTCCCATTTTATAAAATTTTGGCAGAACCTCCTTTGTTTTTCGAGCCTTTTTCCCCCTGATAATCACAATACATTATATATATACAAGCACATCACAATCCATCCTCACTCGATGGCCACAACTTTATCAAAGTTAAATATATATCGCCTACTTATACAACCAAAAATATACAACCATGATACAACATATATATCATTGGGCTTAAGCCCGTACATCACAAAACACGCCTCTCGGGCCAAATATCCATCTACAGTCAAGTCTCCTCCACTCGGCTAGACTTCCTCAAGCCTCAGGTGTCGGGAATGTCATCTGAAAAATGTTGCTCACGAATGGGTCAGCTTAACTGCTAGTATGATACAATGCTAATGCAAGGAACAAAATGTAAGGTGTGGCATGTGCAAGTGTACATCTATCTCTATATGCCTTCTAAATCATCTATGCACGGCAATAATAACAATCCACATGCCTTCCACATCATCTATGCAATATAACGACCATAATCCGCATGCTTTCCAAATCATGCATACCACATAATGGAAATGAATCCATATGCCATCCAATTGTCCATGCAATGTAATGACAATGCACATGAACCACCCACACAACTCTATGCCACATGACAATGCATACGAAACACTCACACAACTCTATGCCACATGACAATGCATATGAAACACTCACACAACTCTATGCCACATCCATGTCCACTCTATGCATGTCATGTCAACACTATGCATGTCATGTCTCGGTTTACGGATCGCTCCCGATGGGTACCCGAGTAACCAACACCTGTTTACGGATCGCTCCCGTTGGGTCGCAGGCACCAATGCAATGGCCAATTTTGGGTTTTTCACCACAGGATCTACACTCTCATAATGCACAGCACCTCGTGCTCAACCCACACTATGTCATCAATGAATTACACTATGCCAAATGCCATGGTTCCACCATGCAATGCCACATTCTCAACAGAACATTTCTTGCCAACCTGTGTAGTATGCTTTCAATAATGCAGCATATTTAAAGCAACAATATCATCCAAATCTCAAAACTTCTTTCACAAGCCTGTATGCCATGAGCAGTCAAATTAAACACATGCTCGATTCACACATTCACAATCTCATTAAGTCACAAAGAACACATAACTCTATAATGCACCAATATATCAAACTATCGCGCCCTCTAAAACACATGATATATCAACACAAAAATAAGCCAAAACATAATAATTCAAACTCAGAGGTAAGATCCATCTTCACTATAGCGACAAATCATCAATTAATTCAAAGCACATATCAGAGTACATAAGTTATCAATCCTAGATTCTTCAAGCAAGAATATCCTACGTGATTTCCTAATCATCAAATCAACACATGTACAAATCAATCAACATGCAAATCATTCCTAAACTTACTCCTATTCCTTACTTAGCAAAATATCATACCTGACTAGGGCATGTCTCAACCCTAGAAAGCTGTGTCCACTACGCGGTCCTTGTACTGTATCTGACTGGAAGGTCTAGACAACCTCCTCTTTGTCCTTCGATGTTCCTTGTCTGGTTACAAGCATTGTAATCCCATTGAGACTGTACACTTTCACTTCAACTGGATCAACGACCCTCCAAGAACCCATCGCAAGTCTTCGTTTCTTGAAATGATCATAAAACAGAGACAGATAGTGCTTCAGCTGCACCAAACCTCTCCGTAATATACCCGGATCTGTAGCTTCCTTAGTTGGATCCCATAATAAACTGCTGCGCAACACCTCAAAGTTTGCCTGAGTAATCTCCTCAAGTAATTCTGCTAGCAACTATGACCTAGCAATAAACATCTCAGTTGCTTCTCATACTCATCCTTCACTATAGCACCAATCCCTTTTTTTTTTTCTTGAGACTCTTTGCGACTCTACCTGAGAAAGGACACGAACATGACCCAAACACTATGCATGCCATAGACCTTCAGGCCTACGGTAACCCCAGCTTTCATCAATCCCCTTCGAGTCACTGCTATAATGATTTACTTTTCAAATTACCCCCAACGAGTATTGTTTTTCGTCTCCTTTATTTTTTCGCTAAACACCGTAGGTAGTGATAGCAGCACACTAAAATCACATAAAATCCCCTAATTTCAGGTATATAAAATCTGCTGCTACTTCTAGCAACCAGCAATCACTTGAACTCTTCCCAAAATCTGAAATCAAGTCCCCCAAACTGAACTGTTCGCACTCAAGACCCCTGAATTCAATTCCAGCATCCATCTACCAATTTCTTCATCGGTAACGCTATATAGATATATATATATATATATATATATATATATATACCACCAGCTGCTACCAACTTTCTCTCATAGCCCCTTTACTTAATTCCTAATCACTTCACAAACCGCAACATTCCCACAGTCCCGGGCTGTATTAAAATCCATTATCTGAACCTTCATTGTAGCTGTTGTTGCTGTTTCTCTCAATTCAAATTCATCCGGTTTGCCGCGCTACTGCCGTAACTCATCAACACCATTCTGAACCGATCCAACCAACATAAACAACACACATAACCCCACCTGTTTCTTCCAAATCCCTCCAGGTTCTCCAATTTCATTATGGCAGCCACTGCACAAGTAGATCTGCTGAACTGCTCTTCCATTTCCCTTCTCTGTTACACACATACAAACATGCACATCAAACCAATCTCTCTCTCGGTCAGCCGCTACACAACCACACCGCAACACCACACGATGTACACACTACACATACTCAACCACCCGACACCACGCAGCGGCACATGCTGCTGCTGCGCGACTACACCGGACAGCCCCCACACGGTGCAGCACCACGCACCGCTACTGCTGCTTTGCCGTAATAGCTGCTGCTGCTCTGTGCCTACCTGAACAACCCACATATATATATACTGATCTGCTGTAGCATCATTCCCCTTCTCCCCAATTTAAACAAATCATCAAAACCCAAATCTCTCATCTTTTCCCATCTCAGAAAATGCCATGACCATCCTGGATTTGAGCTTCTTTGCGCCACAACTACAGCCGCAGAACTTGACCAACAATCCCAATTCTTGACAGAGTTTTGAATCTCGGTCATTACCTCTACTACAGCCATCATCGGTGCAACAACTTGAAGCCAGCATCGATCCGTTCAAAGCAAAAATCCATCCAACAATCATCATCCCGTGCAGCGAACTTTGGGATGGAACCTGACCAAACTGTCGCACCGCTATTGCTGTCTTACTCCACAAACCCAATCAGCTCCATCCATGATCAAGCCAACATGATTCCCCCTTTTTTCCTGCACCGCTACGACTGTCTCCCTCCAAGCCCAATCACTAATCAGATCTCACTCTCTTTACTTGATTTAACCTCTTCACACAAATCACCCAAATCCAGCCGCTTTCGGTAGCTCTTTTGCACACCGACTCTCTCAGCCGCACCGACTCTCTCTCCATGTCTGTTGCCTCCTCTTCCTCTATTTCTTTTCTTTCTTCCCAGCTTCCTCAAGAAGCTTTCTCAAATATATCTATGTATATACAGATATCAGCCCCTCACGTGCCCAGCAGCTTCGGCTGCTTCTCTTTCTTCTTTCCCCAAATTCTAGCTTCTCCAAGAAGCTTTTCCAATTTCTCCAGATACATATATATGCATATATATATATATATCATTTTATTTTATTTAATTATTTCACTTCATTTTATTTATTGTCACATTATTTTAAAATTTTATTTCTTTTATCATTTAATTATTTTTTTTCCAATTTTATAATATAATCATTTACACGCACGTGTCTCATAATTCTCGGCTTTCAATACGACAAGTCTCGGATACTCGAAATTGTCTATTATTAACTTGGACATCAAACTTTATTTAAATAATAAATTAGTGTTCGATTCAAAGTTACATGTCATGGCCTCGCCCTACCTGGTCGGTTACAGTCTAACTCAAGTCGGGTTATTACAGCCCTACTAGAAAAACAAAAAAAATTTATCCTCAGTTTTCTATGTCTCTACACAATTTCTAGTGCAGTTCCTCCTCAACCAGTTGTCCATCAAACTATTGATCATATCATGCAAACATCTGATGGCGATGTTGCAATCAGCTTTCATAGACAACCTGGGCAAATATTACCTAGATTATCTAGAAGTTCATCTTCCAATTACCTCCCAAGAGTGTCTATTCCTTCAACCTCTCGACATTCTTGTTCATCTCGACCATCTGTTTCTTCTTTCAAATTACAAGAAACAGAAGAAGAGAAATTTGCTAAAAATGATCAAGAATCCATTCCTCCTGAGTCTCTTCACTTAGAAGGATTAACAATTTCCCCAAATCAAATTCCTCATGGAATTTATCAACAAAATCCATAGCCGAATCAAAGGAGAATGTCTCCAACGGTTAGTGAAATGAATTTTATAATTTCTTAAAAAAATTTAATGGATTATGTAGAATTTACTGTTGATCGTAAAACAATTAATGCAGAATTTCAACAAGAGAAATATTCTCTATTTAGAGGATGGTATTTCCAAAAATTTAATCAAAAAGAATTACAGGAATTCAAAGAAGAATTTTATAATTATATTTATAAATATAAGAAAATTGTACCTTTCGTACATTGGTTTTATATGATCCACTTTACAGAGATGGAGCGAGCCATACGGGTAATGGTTTTAAATGACCATTTCAAATCCTGGCAAACGGGTGAGGGTCCAATCATTAGATCTGTTCACCCTCCTCCAGAATCTTTAAGATTAGAACAATCAGGTTCTACTTCTTCTAGTCCAGCACTAGAAGTTAATGCTTATGTAAATGTTGGCAAAGAAGGAAATTCTTCTTTGTATAATGTTTATAAGAAAAATAATTATACTAATTTACATCTTCAGAATATTGGTCAACAATTAACCAGAGTTGAAGATACAGTGTCCCAATTGGAAGAATCTCTTCGATTTGTGAATCAAAATTTTCAAAATGTCACCATGAAACCTAAAGAAACAATTCAAGAGACTAATATTAAGCCTCCTATTCCAATAACTGGATTTAAATTATCCAATAAAAATAATGAAGAATTTATGAATGAATTACTTAAAAGATTAAGAGATTTAAATCTTAGTACTTTAAATAATTCTCCAACAGATTCTGATAATAATTCAGACTCTGATAATAATCCAGATCAATCTGATATATCTCACACAGAAATAATCAAAACTCAAGCTTCTTTACAAGCTATCCAAACTGATAAGCTTAATAAAATAGGTTCTACTAAAAAATCCAAGAATACGGCTGATATTAACAGTCGTCTTTATTGTCCTACGCCAACACCTCAGGATCTTCTTTATGAAGAAGATTTTCTTCATTCCCAAAAATCTTTTCATAGAGAAGCCATTTATGAATGGAACATAGATGGTAGATTTGAATATCAAATCTTTGAAGTTATACATCAAATCATGATGTATAGCACAGTATGTAAACAATATGGTAATAGTGACAAAAACATTGCTAAATTTATTGCCACCGGCTTTACTGGCATCCTTAAAGGATGGTGGGATAATATTCTTACAGAAAGCCAAAGGCAAGAAATAATGTTTGCTAAAAAAATTGTAAAAAATGAACAAACACAACAACCTGAACAACAGGAAGATGATGTTTATACTCTTGTGCAATCCATAATCTTACATTTTGTAGGACCATGGGATAGCCAAAGAGAAAGAAGTCGAGAACTTCTTCAAAATCTTCGATGTCCATCATTAACCCATTTTAGATGGAACAAAGATGTTTTCTTGGCCAAAGTTGTCCAAAGATTTGATGCTACTAGTGAGCATTGGAAAAGTAAATTCATCGATGGTCTTCCAAAATTATTTGCGAAAAAATTCGCAAAACTTTAAGAGATGCTAATGGTGGCATCTCTATTCCATATAATAATTTTACTTATGGACAATTGATAGCTATTATTGTCCAAGAATGATTAGCTTATTGCAATGATTTAAAAATGTAATATGCTAATAAGAGGATAACCAGCAAAAAAGAAATAGGTGAATTTTGTGATCAATTTGCCTATCACACAGACATAAAATTTCCCAAGTCTAATAGACATCCAAAATCTAAGGGAAAATCTCATAAAAATTATAGGAAACATAAAAGTTCCAAGTCTAAGGAAGAACCACCTTCCACCTCAAAATCTTCTAGAAAGAAGAAAAGAAAATTTTCTAAAAAGACTAATAAACGCTATAAATGTGGCAGAATTGGCCATTATGCTAATAAGTGTAAAACTAAGAAAAAAAATAGAAAATCTTCAAATTGATGATCAAATGAAAGATCAACTTTTCAAAATATTTTTACAATCTAAATATTTAGATACTGAGTCAACTAGTGAATCATTTAGTGAATCTCAGTTTGAACTAGATGTAATAGAAACATCTGACTCTGAATTTAAACAAGAATAGCCTAATCAATGCTCTTGTTCTACCTTACAAACACTGGAAAGCAATTGTTGAAATGAATGGCTTAAATATCAACGTATTAACAAGCCATCAACAATCGTTATTAGATTTATCGGATCAAATCCAAGATCCTGAAATCAAGAAAAGATTAATTGAAGCATGTATTACATTTATTACTACTTCTAAAGAACCTTCAAATCTTCTAAATTCATTAGAAGGATACAGTCTAAGAAATGTCTTTAAAAGACTTGATACTCTTGCTATCAGTAGGACTACTTCCATAACAGATTTAAGAATGGAAATAAATATTCTTAAAACTGAAATTACTCAGTTAAAGAATGCTCATAAACAACTTAATAATGAAGTAATACAACTTCAACAAAAATTTGAAGCTTTAGAATCTTCTTCCAAGTCAACAAAGATTCAAGAAATTCTCCCAAATCCTGAATATTTGAATAATATAAATCAAATTACATTCCAAAAATGGTATGTTTTGATTACCTTGGTAATAGACCAAGAATACACAATATCAAATGCCATTGCACTAATTGATAGTGGTGCTGATATGAATTATATTCAAGAAGGATTGGTTCCAACCCAATACTTTGAGAAAACAACTCAATCCCTCACTAGTGCCAATGGTTCTAAAATGATTGTAAAATATAAGTGTGACAATGTTTACATTTGTAAGGAAGGAATATGTCTTCCATCAACATTTTTATTAATCAGAAATTTATCCCAACAAATTATTCTAGGAACTCCATTCCTAACGACAATCATGCCTATTGATAAAATTGATTCTACAGGAATTTATGCTCACATAGGAGGGCATCTTGTTACTTTTTAGTTTGTAATAAAACCACAAACTAAAACAAAACATGATATTGAAAATAATATTAATTTGAAAATATCCCAAATCAATTTTCTTCAAAAGGAAATCAAATTACTTTCTTTAGAAAACCTATTACAATCTTTTCAAATAAAAGAAAAGATACAACGAATATATAATCAATTTGTTGCTGAAATTTGCAGTGACATTCCTAATGCTTTCTGGGAAAGAAAACAACATATGGTTTCTTTACCCTATGAATCTACTTTTCAGGAAAAATATATTCCTACAAAAGCTAAACCTAGTCAAATGAAAAAAGACTATCTAGAATTTTGTAAAAAAGAAATTCAAGAATTATTGGATAAAAAGCTAATTCGAAAAAGCTCATCTCCATGGAGCTGTACAGCTTTTTATGTCAATAAAAATGCTGAAAAAGAACGGGGTCGACCCAGATTAATAATAAACTATAAAACACTTAATGAGAGTTTAAAATGGATAAGATATCTAATTCCCAATAAAAAAGATTTATTGGATAGACTACACTCAGCCATAATCTTTTCAAAATTTGATCTTAAATCAGGATATTGGCAAATCCAAATTCAAGAAGAAGACAGATATAAAACTGCTTTCACAGTTCCATTTGGTTATTACGAATGGAATGTAATGCCATTTGGTCTAAAGAATGCTCTTTCAGAATTTCAAAATATTATGAATGAAATATTCATTCCTTATTCCAATTTCTCTATTGTATATATAGATGATATATTCATCTTTTCCTCTTCAATAGATCAACATTTTAAGCATCTTAATATTTTTAAAGATGTTATCAAATGAAATGGTTTAGTAATTTCTGCCCCAAAAATGAAATTATTCCAAACCACTGTTCAATTTTTAGGGCATAATATCTGATGCTGCACTTTTTGGCCCACGTATGCTCCAAGCTCGGCTCCTTGTGGAACACTCAAAAAGAAGATCAGAGGACCACCGAGTTGGCTCTGGTAGTAGCCGCTCCGATGCTTAAGTCAATAAACTGAATTGAAAGACTATAATGAAAGCCAAATAATGAGCATGAAAAATAAAGCGTACCTTTAGGGTTTAATTTATAGGCTGTGGCTTTCCTAAGTTGATTAGGATTTGGAGCCATGAAAGTAGGGATTTGATCATCGGAGATAGCAGTTACCTTGTTGGGCGTTGTATCAAAATATAGATAACCATGTGTGGTAGTTTCCTTGTAAGAGACTGTTTCCTTATTCTCTGCTCGACAGATGTTAAGGCGGAGATAAGCTTTGGAGTGTTACTCCGAAGTTCTGTGTTTAGTCCTGTGAGCTCTGTTAGAATGCGGATCTGTTTTAGAGAAATGTGCTCGGCTTCTTCAGGTCTTTAGGTCCGAGCCGAACTGGCTGAGTGTGAGCTGAACTGGCTGAGTACAAGTTGAACTGGACGAGCATGGGCTGAATTGGCCGAGCATGGGCTGAACTGTAAATATATGTGTTAAGTGATGATTGGTCTTATCATTTTGTGGTATATCAGTTACTCCCCCCCCCCCCCAAGCCTTAGTTTGAGCTTATGGCGTAACTAAGGTTTATAAGTCTCAAAAATTCACGTGTTCTGTCGTCTCGTTTTTCAAGGCGACTGTTGATGCATCATTTATGGTGCAGTCGATTTGAAGACTATCATTGCCTATAACCGTCGTGACGGTTCGTCTTAGTAGCCCCCATTTTTTGAATGTATATAAGGAGGGAAAGGTGCCTTGTACTCCTCTTTTATCTTTTATCGTTTCTCGTATATCTTAGAGGAAAAAGAGCATTCGCCATTGTCGAACCAGCAAGCTAAACTGTAAGGAGTGTCCGTTGCTTGAAGTTTCTCTCTCTCTTCAGGTTTGGCTTTGGTTCCTTTGTTTATAATTCCTTTTATCCTTCTTCTTATTTTCCTTTCTGGTTATTCTAAAATGTCGACATCCATCGCATCTCCTGGTGTTGGTGATGGTTTAGGGATTCTTCTAGAGGCTTATGCTTCATCCCAAACACTTGTTAGGGATAGTAGTTCCCTGGGGACCAAGACGGAAGAGACCCGTTCTAGCCCCGAGGTTAGAATTATAGATGCTTTTGTAGAGTCTAGGGATAGAAAAAGAGAGGTTTCTGGTTAGCTCTCCCCAAGGGAAGAGGGACAGAGCATTTTAACATTTTCTAGGTTAGATAGCATAAGAGAGGAATTTGATTTTCCTCAAAATATTGACCTTAGGGCCCCCGATGACTTAGATCGCCCTTCAAATATTAAGGAAGGCGAGATTTGTGTATATACTGCCTGGTTTGGAATGGGGTTACGCCTTCCCTTCCCCAAATTGCTTAGAGAATTTTTTTGTTGGTTCAACCTTTGCCCCACCGACCTGCTCTTGAACAGTTGGAGGCACTTGTTAGGGTTCATAGCTTTAGGTCGTATGAACAGTGTCGAGGTCTCTCTGGATTTGATCCATAGTAAAATGGATCTCAAGTACATGAAGTTCGAGGGCCTCTACTATATTTCTTTTGACCAAGGGTTTAGGCCTCTATCATTTGTACCGACCTCCAACAAATCCTAAAAAAATCGGTATTTTTTCGTCAGTGGAGGATTGGAAGTGGCCGACCTTGAGGACCAGATCTCTACGTTTCCCCGGAGCACGAGGTTTATGGGTGAGACCCCCCTTCTTTTGCAATTTTTGTTTCTGCTCTTGCCCTTGCCAATGTTTATCTAATCGTTGTTTTCTATACGTCTTGTGTAGCTAAAAGTGTTAAGAAGAGGCCATCCTTTACTCCTATTCTTAAGGAGCAGTACGGCAGGCTTCTCCGGACCAAGAACAAAGACTACAGAGTCATTCTTTAGCCGAGCACTCCAATGGCCTCAAAAGATAAAAATGTTGTCGATGATGTGTTGCAATCTATCCTCGGCAAGTGGGGCTCAGTGAAGAAGAAGAAGAAGGTGGTGAATCTTCCCCCTCTTGCCGCTCCTTCGTCAAAGAAGAAGAGGACGACCACTACCGCCCCCTCCTCTACTGCACCCCCCAAGAAAGGGGTGGTCCCCTCTACTTCTCCTTCCCTTGCACTACCCAATAGGGGCGTGGTGATTAGGGAGTCCACCTTTGCACCGCACAAGAAGGGCATGGTAAATTCAGACCCTGCTCCTTCATCTGCTAAAAAGGCTCCGAAGAATGGCAAGAAGAGGGTGGCCATTGACTTGGACCTGATGCCTGACGGGTACAAGGCCGTCCACCAGGCTATTGAGGAATTCTGGGCAGATGACCCACAGAAGAACTCTCCTTCTTATAGTACCAGACTGGGTACCAAGAGGACGGTTGCTGGCACCATAAGCGCCCATCTGAAGGTAATGATCGTTCTGTTTGTGTTTTTTTTTTTTTTTTGTATTTACCTGATTGGGTCTTTCATTGTTTTGCAGACCTTGCACAATTTGGCTGCCATGATAGAGGCAACCGTGGATCTTTAGGCGGTGGAGAGGCTTGAGGACGAGCTGGATGAGGTTCGACTTCAGCTCGGCATAGCTCAATCCCAAGCTACAGCGGCCGAGGACGAGCTCAAAGAAGTGAGGAATTCCCTCTCCATCATGGAGTTGAAGAGGGATTCCCTTAAGTCTGAGAGGGACTCTTTCAGGTCTGAGCGGGAATCCCTCCTTCAGGAGCTGGACAGGCTGAAGGAGCAGAACTACGCTCTTCAGGCCTCTATTGCTCTGAAAGTTGATGAGGCCAAGGTCGAGACCGAGGCCAGGCTGAAGACCGAGCTGGAGAAAATGGGTGACAGACTTGCGCAGCTCGGTTATGATAACTTTAGATCCAAGCTTCTTGCCAAGTTCCCAGACATTGACCTGTCGGGAATTGATGATGATGATGAGGATAATGACGGTGATGAGGATGACGAGTCTGCCAGCCTTTTAGTTTAGAGCAAATTTTTCTATTGTTTTTCCTCTTTTGGTAATAGAACGCACAAATTAATAATAATATCTTTTCTTCAGAGCTTTTGCCTTCTTCCTTTATTTGAACATTTTGCAAACATTATGGCTTGATCGAGAATTGTCCAAGGTTTCCCAGTTCTGTAGTGCATAAATGGGCTTTGACCCTTCGAACTTGAAATTGAAGCAAGCAAACCTGTCAGAAGCTAAGTGTTATTCCTTGATCGGCTACAGATGGTGGGCTACCTTCCGAGCTCTATGACTTGTAATAATTTTGAAAAAATTGTAAGGATTAAAAGTGGGAAAATAAGCAACTAATCCGGACCCTTGAAATTGAGGGGTTTTGAATCTTGAACTTGCACTGAGTAATAAGGACAGTAGTCAATATAGGATTTCACTACTCAGAGCTTAATTACCGAACAGAAAGTCTTGTAGTAATTAGTCATTTTAACCACTTAGAGTTAGACCTGAGCTTAACTACCAAACAGAAAAACTTGTACTAAACTGAAGAAAGATTCTTGATAGTTAATACCATTTTCCAAAGCTCATTGGTAAGAAGTTGAGCAGTTAGAATCACAACTGCTGGTTTGAATAACCATGTAACTTTAGTGATATGGACCAGACATGAAGTTCGGTGTATTGAGATGAACCAGACGTGAGGTCTGTACATTTAGATGGACCAGACAAGATGTCTGTACATTAAGATGGACCAGACATGAGGTCTGTACATTAGGATGGACCAGACACGAGGTCTGTACATTAAAATGGACCAGACTTAAGGTCTGTACATTTAGATAGACCAGACACGAGGTCTGTACATTAAGATGGACCAGACACGAGGTCTATACATTAAGATGGACCAGACTTAAGGTCTGTACATTAAGATGGACCAGACATGAGGTTTGTACATTACGATGGACCAGACACGAGGTCTGTACATTAAAATGGACCAGACTTAAGGTTTGTACATTAAGATGGACCAGACACGGGGTCTGTACATTAAGATGGACCAAACACGAGTTCTGTACATTAAGATAGACTAGACTTAAGGTCTGTACATTAAGATGGATCAGACACGAGGTTTGTACATTAAGATGGACCATACATGAGGTCTGTACATTAAGATGAAAATACTTCATGGAATATTTGAAATGAAAAATTTCTTTATTGATAATAGTTCCGTAAGTGTTCCATATTCTAAGGTCTGGGAACAGGTTTCCCATCCATGCTTTCTAACCAATAAGTGGTCTGTCTTACTGTTTTGGTGATTTTATAGGGGCCCTCCCAGTTGGGTGACAACTTTCCCATGGTGGGATCCTTGGTGTTCTGAAACACTCTTCTTAAGACGAGGTCTCCAACTTGGAAGCTGGCAAGCTTAAGCCCTAGTTTTGAGCGGCTAACCATTCTATGCTGATATGCTTCCATCCTGACCACAGCTTGTTCCCTTCTCTCTTCGAGCAAGTCCAAGTTTTCAGCGAGTTGTTTGTTATTGGTCTCTTTGTTGAAAGCTTCAGTCCGTAAGGTAGGCATGCCGATCTCAACAAGGATCATTGCTTCTGTGCCATAGGCGAGTGAAAAGGGAGTTTCTGATGTTGGAGTTCTCCTAGTTGTTCTGTAGGCCCAGAGTGCTCCAGGGAGTTCTTCAACCCACTTTCCCTTAGTTCCCTCTGGCCTCTTCTTAAGTGTATCAAGGATTGTTTGGTTAGTGACCTCTGCTTGCCCATTGGCTTGAGGATGACCAAGTGAGGAGAAGTGTTGATTGATATTCAGGTCTTGGCAGAACTTTTTGAATGTTTTACCAGCAAATTGCGTGCCGTTGTTTGAGACGATCACGCGAAGTATGCCGAACCTGCAGACTATATTTTTTCAAGTGAAACTTCTGACTTCCTTCTCTGTAATGCGTGTTAGTGGCTTTGCTTCCGCCCATTTTGAGAAATAGTCTATAGCTACTAATAGATATCTCCTGTTCGGCATGGCTTTAGGCAATGGGCCTATGATGTCCATTCCCCATTATGCAAAGGGCCATGGGCTTGTGATAGGGATGAGTTCATGACGGGGCTGATGTTGGTAGGGGGCGAACCTATGGCATTTGTCACATTTTCGAGCATATTCTTTTGCTTCCCTTAGCATTCTAGGCCAGTAGTAGCCTTGTGTTAGAGCTCGATGCGCTATAGTTTTGCCTCCGTTATGATTTCCACATATTCCTTTATGCATTTCCGCCAGAACGTACTCAAACTCTTCTAGAGCCAGGCATTTTAACAATGGTTGAGAAAAAGACCTTCGATAAAGCCTCCTGTTCATGACAAGGTACCGAGCTGCTCTGATGCGGATTCTTTTTGCTTTATTCTTGTCTTCTAGGAGGAACCATTCTTCTAGGTACTGGAGGATAGGAGTCATCCAGTTCTGAGGCTGTTCTATAATTTGGGCGACCTGGATTTCTTCGATGCTAGGCCTTGGCTGGTGGGAGATTCTTAGTGTTGAGTCCCCTTTTGACTTCATATGGGATGCCATGTTTGCCAAGGCATCAACTCTACAGTTCTGACCTCTTTCTAGTTTTTGGATTGAGAATGCTCGGAAGGAGCGTTTCAACAAGTTGACCAGTTCTGAATACCGAAGCATTCTTTCATCTTTGATAACAAACTCTCCCTAAACTTAGCTGACCACTAATTGGGAGTCAGAAAATACTTCGAGGCTCTGAGCCTCGCATTCTCGTGCTAGCTTCATCCCTAGGATAAAGGGCCTCATACTCTGCTTCGTTGTTAGAGGCTCTGAACCCTAGGCTAACTGCCCTTTCTGTTACGAGCCCATCGGGGGACTGTAATACCAATCCGACCCCAGCACCTCGATCGGTAGATGACCCGTCAGTGTATAGCTACAATGCCCCAAATTTTCACAAAGTTGTGCTTTGTCTAGTAGTGCTGGGGTAAACTCGGCAACGAAGTCTGCCAAGGCTTGCCTTTTAATTGAGATTCGTGGAACATAGGATATGTCAAATTCTCCCAGTTCCACTGACCATTTGACTAATCGTCTGGATACCTCTGGCTTCCTCAATATTGATTTCAAGGGATAAGCAATTGGAATTTCTATGGGATAAGCTTGAAAGTCGGGTCTGAGCTTCCGCGCAGATACTATAAGTGCAAGGGCTAGTTTCTCGATCTCGGGGCACCTCTTCTCTATGTCTAACAGTGCTCTGCTGACATAAAATATGGGCCTCTGCACGCCCCTATCTTGCCTGACTAGTATAGAACTGACAGCGTTCTTGGAGACTGCAAGGTAGAGAAGTAGCTTTTCCCTTTGGATTGGTTTTGACAAGAGCTCAGGTGAAGCTAAGTACTTCTTCAGTTCCTGAAAGGATTTTTCACATTCGTCAGTCTATTGTAGAGCTTTGTTACCTTTTAGAACTTTGAAGAATGGTAGGCAACGATCAGTGGATTTGAGATGAATTTGCTCAGAGCTGCTATTTTGTCATTCAGGGCCTGAATGTCTCTCTTGGTCCTTGGTGAATCTAGTCCAATCAAGGCCCCAATTTGGGTGGGGTCCGCCTCTATACCTCTTTGAGAGACTATGTATCCCAAGAATTTTCCTTTTGTTACACCAAAGGTGCATTTCGAAGGATTGAGCTTCATCTTGTACTGCCTCAGTATGTCAAATGTTTGAGCTAGGTACTAAAGGTGGCTGCTCTTCCGTAGGCTTTTGACCAGCATATCATCAATATGGACTTCCATGGTATTGCCAATTAAGGGGCTGAACATCTTATTAACCAGACGCTGGTATTGGCCCTAGCATTTTTTAGTCCAAACGGCATCACTCTATAGCAATAGAGACCTCGTTCGATTATGAATGATGTTTTTTCCTGATCAGGAGGGTGCATCTGTATTTGATTGTATCCTGAATAGGCATCTATGAAGCTCATAAGTTTGTGCTCTACAGTAGCATCGACTAACTGATCTATCCTCAGAAGAAGAAAGCTATCTTTGGGGCATGCCTTGTTGAGGTCTGTATAGTCAACGTAGACTCTCCACTTGCCATTTTTCTTTTTGACCAGAATAGTGTTAGCTAGCCAATCAGGATAGAATACTTCCCGTATCATGTTGGCATCGAGTAGCCTTTGGACCTCATCATTGATGATCTGGTGCCACTCTGAAGCAAGTGGCCTTTTCTTTTGCCTTACTGGTGGATGGTCTGGATCCACCATCAGTTTGTGAGTGATGAGGTCTGGATCTATTCCTTCCATATCCCTTGTTCCCAGGCAAACACGGAGAGGTTTTTCTTCAGGAATTTGATCAACTCATCCTGCTCGGCAAGTGTCAGGTCTGGACCTATCTACAGGTAGTGCCCCTGGTCTTCCGAGCTGACCAGGACCTTAATGGGTTCCCCTATAGGCTTTGCCCTGCTATCCCTTCCTCTAGGGCTTAATGGTTCGTCAATCCTAGAAGGACAGTCTTCTGCCTCATGATAGCAGGAGTGAATTGGATCCCCACATTCACGAGCATGCATAATTGCTATTTGGAGGTCTTGGCCTTAAGTACGAGAGCATGGCATTCTCTGGAGGTTGGTTGGCATCCTTTGATAGAGTAGACAATATGATTGTGGACGTACTTCAGGCACTGGTGGAGGGTTGATGTGACTGCCCCCTTCTCATGTAGCCAAGGCCTCCCAATTATGACATTGTAGGGAGATTTGGCATTCAGAACCACGTATTCAGTTACTGTGGTCTTCTGTCCGTTCCCTTCTCCTGCAATGGTGGAAAGATCAATCCTTCCCAATGGAGTGTTGAGATTCCTATCAAAACTTGCCATGATTATACCAGTGGGCTTAATGTCACTAGGGTTGAGCTTCATTTACTTGAAAGGGTCATAGAACAGAATGTTAATTGAGCTCCCAGTGTCCACTAGGACTCTTCGGATCTCAAAGTTGGCAATTTTGAGGGAGATGACCAGGGCATGACTGTGAGGACAATGTACCCCTGTAAGGTCTTGATCCGAGAACTGAATTTCTGGTACATGCCTTAACCTTTTCTCCACGTTAGAGATCTGTATGATGTTGGGAGTAGACCTGGCCTCCCGAGCATAACGTTTCCTCGATCTGTTGGAAGTCCTAGTTGCAGAGGAATCTACGTGTAGGACAAAGATTACTTGGTTGTTCTGCCGTGGAGGCTCATTTCGTCCTTCTCTTTGTTCCTGCCTCTGGTCGGGCTTCCTCTGTTGGGGCCGCTCATCATGGGGGTTCTGCCCTCCGTTCTGCTTGATGAACTCCTGTAGTCGTCCTCTCCAAATTAGCTACTCAATCTCGTGTTTGAGAGCCTTACAGAATGAGTTGTGTGCCCGCGGTCTTTGTAAAAATCACAATACTTGGTTTGATCTCGGTAGCTGGGGTCACCTTTCAAAGGCTCTGGCCATCTCAGGTTCTCTCGAGATCTTACTTGCTTCAGTATGTTGTATGGAGAGGTATTCAGAGGAGTAAAATTATTGAACTCTCTTAGCCCAGAATTATAGGAAGTTCTGGGTACCCCCCTTTTCTCTAGGCTTCTGGCTCTCTTCCTAGCTGAGCTAAGGTCCTTCCTCTGACTGTCTTTCTTCTGGTCGTCTTTCTGAGCTTGTTCCTTAATCTTTCTAGAAGTGTCTTTGGCTTCCTCCAAGTTAATGTATTTCCTTGCTCGGTCCATGAGTGCTGCCATATCCACAGGGAGATTTTTGGTTAAGGAGTCTCTAAAGCCTCCCTGTACAAGACCAGAGGCCAAAGCAGCTACAAGGAAACTGGGGCTGCAGTTTGTAACCTCAGTGAGTTCAGCATTGAAACGTGTAATATACCCTCTGAGGGATTCTTCCTTTGTTTGCTTTATGTTCAGTAAGAATTCAGGACCCTTCCTCAACCTCCTACTGGTCATGAATCTGTCTAGGAATCTTCCGCCGAGCTCATAGAAACTAGTAACTGAGTTCGGCGGGAGGTGATGGAACCACTTCAGAGCAGTGCCGTTGAGGCTGGTCAGGAATGTTCGGCATAAAAAGGCGTCAGAAGTGCTGTGTAGGGCCATGGTGTGCTGGTAGTGGAAGAGATGGTCCCTTGGATCCCCTGTCCCATCATAAGGGTTGAATTTTGGGATAACGAATTTCTTGAGTCTCTCCTCAGCCATGATAGCATTAGTGAATAGGGTGGTAAACCTGCCGAGCAGCCTGGCCAATTCGTCTTGTTCTAGGGGGTTTTGAGCACCCCTCATAACAATAGTACGGTCCATTGATTCAGCAACTTCCTCAGCTCTTAGTGATCCCTTTGGCAAGATAGGCTGCTGCGAGTCAGGCCTTGCAGCTTCAGGGCCTACATGGATAGGATGATCTCGGCCCATTACTGGGGGGTTGTTCTGATTCTCCTGGGCTGGTGGTGTAGGAGCCACTTGAGGTTGAGACTCTTGTGGTACAGGGTTTACTCCTGAAGCCCCAAGAACTGGAACCCTAGTGGTGCTTCTGTAATGGACCTCTAGGATAAAAGTTGGTACCCCTCTGCCGGCAACTGCAGATGGCTGGGGATCTCCATGAACATGGACAGTAGTAGGAGGCTACGTCTCTTGAGTGTTTATGTTGACAGGTCGATTCTGAGGATTAGTTTCATGACTCTGGGTGAGCATTGCCAGAGTTCTAGACATGGTCAAAAGTTGCTTTTGCAGCAACTGGTTCTGCCGCCTGACTTTGGCAAGCTCTTGTTGTACGGGATCACTCACTCGTCCTCTTCCTCGTCCGGCAGGTGGTTGAGGTTGAGGGTTCTAAGGATTTTGAGTATTCTTCCTTGGCCGGAGGTTGGGAGCCATAATCCTTTAGAAAAAGGAGAATGAGTTTTGAATTAGCGAAGCACTTGGTGATTGTCGTTCCCATAGACGGCCCCAAACTGATGCTGCACTTTTTGGCCCACGTATGCTCCAAGCTCGGCTCCTTGTGGAACACTTAAAAAGAAGATCAAATGACCACCAGGTTGGCTCCGGCGGTAGCCGCTCCGATGCTTAAGTCAATAAACTGAATTGAAAGACTATAATGAAAGCCAAATAATGATGATGAAAAATAAAGCGTACCTTTAGGGTTTAATTTATAGGCTTTGGCTTTCCTAAGTTGATTAGGATTTGGAGCCATGAAAGTAGGGATTTGATCATCAGAGATAGCAGTTACCTTGTTGGGCGTTGTATCAAAATAGAGATAATCATGTGTGGTAGTTTCCTTGTAAGAGACTGTTTCCTTATTCTCTGCTCAGCAGATGTTAAGGAGGTGATAAGCTCTGGAGTGTTACTCCAAAGTTCTGTGTTTAGTCCTGCGAGCTCTGCTAGAATGCGGATCTGCTGTAGAGGAATGTGATCGGCTTCTTCAAGTCTTTAGGTCTGAGCCGAACTGGCCGAGTGCGAGCTGAACTGGCCAAGCATGGGCTGAATTGGCCGAGCATGGGCTGAACTATAAATATAAGTGTCAAGTGATGATTGGTCTTGTCATTTTGTGGTATATCAATATCCATCAAGGAAAAATAGTTCCCATTGATAGGAGTATAGAGTTTGCTTCTAAATTTCCTGATGAGATAAAAGACAAACACCAATTACAACGTTTTTTAGGTAGTCTCAATTATATTACAGACTATTATCCTAATTTAGCTCAGGATGCAGCTATTTTATATTCTAGACTTAGGAAAAATCCTAGTCCTTGGACCACAGCTCATACCCAAGCTGTTAGGAAAATTAAATTGAAAGCAAAACAGATACCTTGTTTGGCCCTGGCCAATCCCCAATGGTCTAAAATTGTTGAAACCGATGCCTTTAATATTGGTTATGGAGGTATTCTTAAATAATCCGATCCTCATACAGAAAAAGAAGAATTGGTTAGATTCACTTCGGGCATCTGGAAAAATGCTCAAATTAATTACTCCACAATCAAAAAAGAAATCCTTTCTATTGTTAAATGTGTTCTTAAATTCCAAGATGATTTACTTAATCAAAAATTTTTATTAAGGATTGATTGCAGTGTTGCCAAACAGGTCCTTAAAAAGGATGTGAAAAATTTAGCCTCCCGACAAATTTTTGCGGGCTGGCAAGCTGAATTATCTGCTTTTGATTTCACTATTGAATATATTCAAGGAGAAAATAATTTTCTTCTTGATTTTTTAACCCGTGAATTCTTGCAAGGTAATGCACCGGCCATCTAATAGGGGTCGAGGACATGGCAAGGCATCTCTTGGCAAGGGAAGAACCTATGATCCAGCCGAATGGCCATCTATCCAGAATCTACAGGATCTAATAAAAAGTTTCTCTTCAGGATCATTCTCAACATCTAATAAAGATGCCAAAAAGTCTAATAAAGACGTCCTTCAATCTGAAGGTTCTCCTTTTATTGAAAATCAAGTAATAAAACCTGTGATTACCCTCGAATCAGAGGATCAACAATGGAAGCAGGATCCCTGGTATTTAAAAGATTGCTATCTGGGAAATCAAGGCTAAAATAAACGAGATTTAAATTGTGTTCAAGCTCGACTTGTCAATTTTTTGAGCTAATCTCGAACTAGCTTCTAATCGAGTCGATCACGAGTCGAGCTTGAGTTACTTGAGTTTTTATATAGTGTTAGAGTACTTTTGACTTAATGAGTTGAGCTCGAGCCGAGTCTAATAAATTAACAAGTCCCGAAATATGTTCAAGTTTGCTTATGTATCTTGCAAGTCGATCTTGAACAAGCCTTTGACTGAGCCGAGTTCGAATAACTCAGCTCGTTTTACCGCCCTAGTCCCAACCATGACTTGAACAGTGCATCTCTCCCTTTGGAAGTGGCAGGAGGTACCACTCAAGCCAATAACTGCAATGTGCTATGTTTGTATGATTTGTATGGTGGGATCTATAATCATAATATGTCTCAAGCAGGCTGTGTAAAAAATACTGGGTTTTATGAGTATGCATTCCTAATCATAATATTTGAGTCTGACTAGGACATGCTCTTAACACATTATTATGGCATTATTTTCTAGTTTGTTTATCACCCATGATCCTAAGACTAGATAAATCAAATCCCTGGGCATTCATTTTCATCTACTTCTTTCTTTCTTGACTTTTTTTTTGGGTGATGTATAATAGGCATTATTTTTTCTGGAAAGCAATTTGAATTCCAGAGGATCTGCTCACCATCTATTATTCTGTTTTGATTCTGCAGAAGCAAAAGGTGCAACAAAGGAGTCAGGAGCCACTTTTGAGCTCCCAGATGACCAGCAGGCACTGAAGGTAATTCCGCAATTCCCAGAGACTCAACCAGTTGCAAACAGTGCTGAACAACGCAGGCCTCAACTCTCCAAAGACATTTTGGCTGGGTTAGTGTTTTTTTTTTATATGTACCGTTCACCTTATATTTTCTTTAGAATTTTGAATGTCATAATTCAACAAGTACCACGTCCCTTGCAGGTATTTGGTGGTTCTTGACATGGCTTTGTATGTGCAGTTTTATGGAAGATTGACCTCCAATCTGTGATGTTCTAATGACATGGTACCTCACTTTCTAATTTCCTTCAGATTTTCAGCGGTCATGTTTGAATTTGGAACTATAGGTACCTGCCATTCTACTTGCATCATAATTGACAGGTTCAAATTTTGGTAGGAAGTGTGGATCATACATTCCCTTTCACGTGTAACTATATTTAACTCCAAAAATTTCTGAAATTTTAAATTGTCTAACCTTGGTTCAATAATGCTGATGTGGGGACTTTATATTTTTTAATGATTAAAATATGCTTATTTTTGTCCATCTCATATGTCCATCTCTTTGTCTCTCAAAATCCTTCTCTCTTAAAATGAGGCATCCTGTGATTTGCTACTTTTAAAAATGATTCAAATAAAATACCAAACTAGTTGGGTCCGGTTCTCGACTGATTTAGCTGATTCGATGTAATTCTAACAACTATGCTTGTTGGTACTTATTTTGGGAATATTTTCAATAATTAACTTTGAAGTTTAAGTTTGTCACATTTGGTTAAGTACTTGAATAAATTTTTAAACTTGTTTGTCATCAAATATGGAAAATCCTTCAAAAATAGCTGTTCAAACATTCATGAACCATATCAAAATTTAAGTAGATTCAAATCTTAATCAAATTAAATGAACCTACATTTAAGCTTGGTCTGGTTTTGACCGGACCTTCTAATTTGAATTTGTATCCATCAAAGACTTCAAATGACATATTTACTTGGTCTAAATTCAGACACACCTTATAAAAGGGTATTTTTTTTTTTTTTTTACTGAGAAAATGAAGTTTTTAAGTAGTCAGCCTGACTAATTCATATCTTTACCTGGGCTATTAACTTTGATTGATAGTTGGCTTCAGGATTGTAGACGATAAAAATCAAACTTGGGAACTCGAAGGATAAACTCCTTACAAAGAATCATTATTCCACTCGGTCACCCGTTTGAAATTCTTACAAAAAGGGTACTTAACCTTTAGAGATACGATGAAATCTTATATCCACACTTAATGACTGCTAAGTGATGTGAGACACAATTGGTCAAGATGCAACTCAAGAAACTTTTATATTTTTTTCTACTCACGAAAACTGTGCCAAAGAGAAATATAGGGCTAGATCCAAATTAATTAGTTAAGCCACTGTCCTCCCACGAAGTTAGAAGTCCTTAAGCTCTAATCAATTAACGCTTGAGAAAAAAATCTCTCTCACACACACACACATATATAATGTTGAAAAGTTTGGACTATGTTTTCCTATAGTTACATTTCTAAATTTGAAATGTCATTAGCATATTTGAATTTTATATTATTCTTGTTATGGGCAGTTTGTAAGTTACGCAATAGACTTTTATGCTAATTAATGGTTGATTATAGTGTTACATATTTTATTATATTATATTATGTAAATACATAATTTATCGAACTTATTATCTATAATATATAACATCACAATTCTATAATTTCAAAGGAAGTAAGAAATTTAGAATTGGAATATAAATTTATATAACACATCAACTAAATACATTAGAAAAGCTCCAAGGAGGTGGCCAAGTAGACAGTAGACAATAATTAAGGGACTTGTCCTTCAAAGTTGTCAAGTCAAAACTTAGCGGATGCCACTTTTTCTTGATGTCAGTTCATACGAGATATTGTCTCAACTTTAATCGGACCTCCCACTAGTGGACGGTGGAATTGATTCTCAGATTCGTCGGTCTGAAAAGTCGAATACCGAATTTAAAAAAAAAAATACATTAAAAAAGTTAAAATATCAAACTTTAATAAATATAGGAAAAAATGAAAAACTACTACCATTATATAAATATATATATATATATGTGTGTGTGTGTGTGCATGCGCGTGCGTGCGTGCATGTAATTAATAAAGAAGAAAGTCCTAAGGATCAGTCGTTTGTTTGTAAGTTGGTTGAATGTTCCAACCCAGCTAAGTCCATGGTTGAACGTTGCCACATAGGCCAAGGTAAGTTCATGGTTGATCAACGTAGTTACGTAATGCGAGACTGTGCTGATCTTGGCACTTGGCTTATGTTGGAATATTCAACCAACTTACAGAACGTAAGACTCGACCTTAGGACTGTTATCTTGGCACTTTGCTTATGTTGGAATATTCAACTGACTTACAGAACTTAAGACTGGACCTTAGGACTTTCATCTTAGGACTCTCTCTCTCTCTCTCTCTCTCTCTCAAAATTGTTATCTTGGCACTTGGTTTATGTTGAAATAGTCAACCAACTTACAGAACATAAGACTGAACCTTAGGACTTTCATCTTTCTCTTTATATATATATATATATATATATATATATATATATATATAAACCCTCACTCTCTCTCTCTGAAAGTTGTAATCTTCAATTTTTTTGAGAATGACTCGGATAAGTCATTAATTAAGAGTGTGTAAACAGAAAAATAAAAGAAAGATATTTTAAGAGAAATAAAGAAGAAGAAGAAGAAGACAAGATACTCGAGAATATTAAAACAAGTTTGAAAAAAGTCTAAGATTCTAAGTTAGGCTTAAGTTTTACACTCAATATATCGAGAATTTACAAAATATACTTTACATGTATGTACAAGATTACAATCCTTAATTTTAAGAGGGAATTCCTATGAGACTACAATCCTGTATTTTAGGAATGAATCTATGTGAAACTACAATCCTTGATTTTAGGAAGGAATCTATTGTAGTCAACTTTCCTACAAGATACAAAATCTAACTTATACACAAATCTAGAATATACACAAAATCTCATTAATATAAGTTTACATATTTAAGGTGGCTTGATTTCTGATCTTGATATATTAATACCCTCTCTCAAGTTGATCGGGGGAGAATCCACAAAGTTCAACGTGAAATACAGAGAAGCAGGAACTACCTTAGGAAGACTTTTGGTGAAGATATCAACAAGTTGTAGAGTAGAAGGAATGAAACGAACTTAAAGAAATCATACTAAAACCTTTTCACGAACAAAAAGATAATCAAGCTCAATGTGTTTGGACCGAGGGTGAAATACAGGATTTGAGCTCATATACACAACACTCTGATTCTCACACCTAAGAATTCTAGGAGTAAAAGGTGGAAGATTCAAGTCTCGAAGAAGGTAAGTGATCTAAGTCATTTCAGCAGCAGCATAAGCAAGAGCGCGATTTCAACTTCAACGTTGGAATGAGAGACTATAAGTTGCTTCTTGGTACTCCAAGAGATTAAACTTTGACCTAAGAAGATAGCATACCCAGATGTAGAACGTCGAGTGTCAGGACACCCAGCCTAATCAGCATCACAGTAACTAGTGAGGGTAAGTTAACTATTAGAATGAATGTGAAGGCCATGATGTAGGGTACCTTTTACATACCGAATGATGCGTTTGACATCTTGAAAATTGGCAACTGTTGGAGCATGCATAAATTGACAAACATAATTAACACTGAAGGAAAGATCTAGCCGAGTAAGAGTAAAGTATTGAAGGCCACCAATTATACTATGATAAAAAGTTGGATCACTTAAAAGAACACCCTCTTGAGTCAACTTTTGACCGTCCATCATAGGAGACAGAATTGGTTTAACACCCTCAATTTGAGCACACGTGAGGAGATCCAAGGCATATTTCGACTGTGTGAAAAAAGACCATCATCTTAACTTGCAACTTCAATGCCTAAGAAATAATGAAAAGGACACAAGTCCTTCATTATAAATAAAGAATTGAGATCATCAATGAGAGTGGAGATCAAAGTAGATGAACTGCCTGTAAGTATGATATCATCAACATACACTAAAAAAACCAGAGTACTAGCAGAAGTCATTTGTATAACCATGGAGGAATCAGATTGATTACAACAAAATCTCAATTGTAGAAGATGACTACTAAATTTTTTAAACCAAGCATGAGATGCTTGTTTGATGCCATATAAGGCTTTTTGAAGTCGACAAACATGATACAGGAAGTGATGATCTTCATACCGAGGGGGCTAAGACATAAACCTTCTTTTGTAGATCACCATAGAGTAAAACACTCTTGACATATAATTGTCGGATATCCCACTTATGAACACAAGCCAGTGATAAGACAAGACGAATAGTAGCAACTTTGACGACATGGCTGAATGTCTCATCAAAATCAATGCCTGGTAGTTGAGAATATCCTTTGGCCACAAGATGGGCCTTGTACCGATCAATGGAACCATCTGACTTTAACTTCATTTTGAAAACCCATTTACACCCAACAACATTCATGCCTTGGGTGAAAGGAGTAAGAGTCCAAGTGTGATTCTGCTTAAGCGCCTGAATCTCTTCATTCATGACAGCATGCCAATGAGTAGGTTTGACAGCAGACTTGTAACTACGAGGTTCAAAAGAGGAAGGAAGAGCGGTAAAGAAAGTTGTTGTGTTATGATCGTAAACTGAGAAGTGGCGGGAAGGCAAAGGATGATGGGTGGTGAAAAAATGAAGGTTAGCATTATGAGAGCGAGACTTAGAATGAGTGATCATGGAATGTGTATTAGATATACCTGAATGTTGGGGTTGAGAAACAGGTAGATCAACGGTAAGGGAGCCACCAGGGATAGAAGAGAGATCAAGATGGGGAGGAGGTACAGTTGTGGGTTCCGAGCGAGTTAGTATGGTGCGAGCCTCAGTGAAAGAAGGTGGGGATAGAAGAGAATGTGTTTGTGTGATAAAGGTAAATGTGTAGGTATGTTAAGCACATAAAGACTATCCTCGGGAGGATTGGGAGTCGTGGATATGATATGAGATGAGTAATCAGTGATAGGAGTGATATTGTGGTAGGTCAAGAAATCTGCTGAGGATACAAGGTGTGAAGGATTAGAGGAGGTAAAAAAATGAAAAACGGACTCATCAAATACAACATGACAAGAGATGTAAACTTTTCTAGTGGATCGATTTAGGCAGCAAAAACCTTTATGCATATAGCTATAACCAATGAAAACACAAGGGACACTCCAAGGGGCAAGTTTATGGGAAGCATAATCACAGAGGTATGAGAAACATAGACATCCAAAAGTATGAAACATAGAGAGTTTAGGAGCCTTGCTATAGAGTAGTTGATAGGAAGAGCGGTGCTAGAGAACAGTAGTAAGAAGACAATTGATGAAGTAGACTGTAGTAGAAAAAGCTTCAATCTAAAGAGAAGAGAGAGTGTGACTATGGAATAATAAGACAAGACCAGTTTCAGTAATGTGTCGGTGTTTTCGTCCAGCTCTACCATTTTGAGCTTGAGTATGAGGACATAAAACATATTTGAGGATACCACAATTAGAGAGATGTTAGAGGAAAGGGGTACTAGAAAACTCACGAGCACTATCACATTAAAAAATTTTGATTTTTCTCTCAAATTGATTTTCTACCATTTTTTTGAAATTGAATAAAGATAGAGAGAAAGTCAGATTTGCATTTCATAGGGTAAAACCAAGTGTAACGACTAAAGTCATCAATGAACACAATATAAAAACGAAAACCAAAAGGAGAGGGAAGGGTTCTCAAACATCCACATGGATTATGTTAAGAGGACAAAGACTGCTTTTATTATTTAAATCAAAAGGAAGTTTATGGATTTTACCCATTTGACAACTAGAACAAACATATTTAGTGGGTTTAATAGAATTAGTTAAAGTAATGAGGCCATTCTTATTTAAATCATCAATAACAATAGGAGACGTATGACCAGGACGACTATGCCAAATTGTAAAAGTAGCTTTGACTGATGAAAGAGGGCTTGAATAAAGGGTTTGATGAGGACAATCCAACACGTAAAGACGAGAACATCTACGGCCTATCCCCAACACTTTCCCTATTCTGTGCTCCTGAATAACAAAGCCATTTGGAGAAAAAAAATAAAAGAATAATTGTTATCTTTAGTAAACTAGCTAATAGAGATTAAATTTTTATGAATATGTAGAACCAGAAAGACATTATTGAGAGTGACATTATAAGAAAGAGAAATGGAACCAACATAGAAAATGCAGATGGTGGACCCGTTACTTACCAGAACACCACTATCACCATGATATGGTTGTTTATGAGAAAAATTACCCACTTCATGAATCATGTGGGCTGTTACACCACTGTCTGGATACCAGTCAAAGTCTTGAGGGTATTGGATGGTGAAGGAAGTAAGAGCTTCAGGTATGTGGTTAGTTGGAGGTTGAGGGATTTGTTTGTACCGATCATAGCACTGAAAAGCAGAATGTCCTGTTCTTCTACAAATTTGGCAAGTAATAGAGGGTCGGGTCGACCTAGAACACCTTGTGGAGGAGATGCAAAGAAATAATGAGTATTGGGAGAAAACTGATTCTGACCATAAGGGAGACGATTACCAAGTCCTTGAGATGTGATTTGTGATTTATCCATTGAAGTGGAGACAATAGGACAACAACAAGAAAAAAAAAAAAAGGATCTAGAATGTTGTTTGACAAGAAACTCTGATACCATAAACAAAAAAATAAAGGAAAGATATCTCAAGAGAAATAAGGAAGAAAAAAAGAAGATACTCAAGAATGTTAAGACAAGTTTAGAAAAAGTCTAAGATCCCAAGTTAGTCTTAGGCTTTACTTTTTCATTTAATATATCGAGAATTTACAAAACATACTTTACATGTATGAATGAGATTACAATCCTTAATTTTAGGAAGGAATCCCTATAAGATTACAATCCTTGATTTTAGGAAGGAATTCATTATGGTCAACTTTCTTACAATAAACAAAATCTAACTTATACATAAATCTAGAATATACACAAAATCTCATTAATATAAGTTTACATATTTAAGATGGCTTGATTTCTAATCTTGATATGTTAATATCATGAAAGCAAACATGTCTCTACATAGAATAGTCCATTAGATCACGCTACTATCATACATGGGTCTCTAGTCAATTTAAATTGGAAGTCTTTTAGTCAATTATAGTTATTTGTTTTTCTTTTTCTTTTTCTATTTTAGGTTTGGTTAGTAACAAAACAAAGTCGGTGATAATGAGATTCAATCTCCTAAATGTTAAGATAATGTTTTATTGCCTAAATTTTGTGCCCAAAAAAAAGTGATGTGACAACAATAAATGGCTCTCATAATTTGGGCACAAAATTTCGATGCATAAATTTGGGCCATAAAACACTGTCCCAAATATTATGGTGATAAAGCAAGAAATCCAATAAATGGCAATCAAGGGTGGGCCTATGACAACGAGTGGTGTGAATTGATGTTAACGACATTGAAAAATATATATATATATATATATATATATATTCATATTATGATACAAAATTTTTATACTATTTTTCTTAAATTGATTTTACTAGAATTAAAGGGAGAAAAAAAGAGGAATATTAATTTTGTACTTTAAAAAATAAGCCAACGAAGTGGGAAGTGGAACCAAAACAATTTGGTAGCTTTTATTCCAACTATATTTACAAAAATTATTGCCAATAATTTAATATCACATCATTTAGAATGCAAGTTTTGGTATAAAAATTTGAGACATCTAGCATTCCTCAAATGTTTAATAACAATGCCCAAAATTGTGTGTGTGTGTGTCTATATATATATCAATTGCCTCAAATATTTTGAAATCAAATATTACTCAATCTTGAATGCATATCTTTCGAGGGCACTTCAGTAATCAATAAGAGTAGTAAACCATTTTAAAGATTTACTGTGAACAATCACGCAAAAACCTATATTATAACTTAATCAAGTCTTTCTTTTATTTTTTTAACCATAAAATATTAGGTTTTTCGGTAGAAGTGTTGTTTGCGCTCGTTCAGTAGAGTGGTCCAGACACGAGAAAAACTTCATTTGAGACTAAGTATTAGTTTAGTTGAGCTGTGTGAAAGTGTTGTTTGAATTAAACAGTTGAGGATATTAAGTAGCTGTGTAAAAATGATGTTTCAATTAAATAGTTAAGTATTTGAATGAATATATTTGATAAGTGATTATATTGTCAGAAATGATATTTGATTATTTGTGTGAGTTGTTAACAAGTGTCTAACAACTACGAAATATTTTTCTTACCCTTAAAAAATTAAATTGTGTGTTTAGGAATGTATTATATTTTTAAAATTATATTATTTTATAATTAACAAATATATAACAATAAAAATTAGTATTTATTTATTTTAATATTGAATATATATTATCAATATTATATAACAATATAATATTAAATATATACAACATTAAATGTCAAATTTTTTAATACATATAATTTATTATGCATTTAATTATAAATATATATATATATAATATTTAATTATACATATCATTTAATTATGCATTTATATATAATAATACTTGATGATGACATGACCGTAATATTTGCATCAAATGATGGAATTTATTAAACTTCACCCAAACTCTAGTTTAATGAAAAAGTTGTGGCCAACAAGCGCGGTTAAAATTTCATCCAAACAATCTCTTTATAGTTTAGTGCAGAACAGTTCATCAAAATGCATTAAGCACACCGCAACTACTAATCCAAACAACGCCTAATAACACGTTTGCCCCTTTTTTTGGTAAAAAATCATGCCCCCAACTGGAAAATTTATTAAGTAGAAATTAGGGTCATTTAGTGTCTGCGTGGCTATTCTCCTCTGTTGGGAATTGCTGGATGGTATATTGTATGATGGAGCTGAGCAACTTTTGCACTTTTTCCAAGTAAGCCACCCTGTTAGTATGCTTGGCAACATATTCCTCATTCACTTGATTGGAGATGAGTTGAGAGTTATAGAAGATGCTTAGCTTTTTAAGGCCTAGTTCATTGGCGAGTCTCAACCCGATGAGGAGGGCCTTGTATTCAACCTCATTATTGGAGGCTTTGAATCAAAGTGTGAAAGCCTACTCCATCATAGTTCCATCTAGAGTGAACAATACCAGTTCGGCTTCTGCACCGTTTTATCTAGATGATCCATCCACATAGAGCTTCCATACTTTCTCAGTAGCTCAAGTTAATGCGTCCAGACCTGGATCAGACTCTGTTGGGGTGAATTATGCTATAAAGACGGCTAAGACTTGTCCCTTAATAGCCGTTCTGCGCTGATAGTTGATGTCAACTTTCCCTAATTCCACTTACCACTTAGATTTTGTCCAGAGGCATACAGACTATGTAGAATGGATCTAAGCGAATATTACGTGATGATAGAAATGGAAAAAGCCTAAAAGTGTGGTTGCAACTTCTACGAAGCTACGACTAAGGCCAACACAAGTTTTTACAATTTGCGGAACGTTGTCTATGCATCTAGCAGAGTTGGGGTAACATAGTACATCAATTGTTTCACCCCCATCTTCCTCCTTAACTAAGGCAGCACTGACTGCTGAGTTTGATACAATTAAGGAGAGAAATAATCCTTTTCTAAAGAAAGGTTTTGATAGAAGGTGAGGTAATGCCAAATAATGCTTTAGTTTCTAGAAGGCTTCTTCACATTTTTCTGTCCATTCAAAGCTTTTATTCTTTCCTAGGAATTGGAAGAATGACCTATACTTATTTGAAGATTTTGATAGGAATCGATTTAGTACGGCAACTCTTCCCATTAAACTCTAGACATCTTTGACTATTTTAGAAGACTGCATCTCTTGAATAACTCTGATATGGTCAAGATTCACTTTTATTCCTCGTCGAGTAACCAGATGCCCGAGGAACTTTCCCAATGCTACCCCGAAAGTAAATTTGTCCAAATTGCGTTTCATTTGTATTTTCGAAGCAAAACAAAGGCTTTACTAAGGTGAGGGATGTGATCCTTACGTGCTATGTTCTTCACCAACATGTCATCCACGTAAACCTATATCGTTTATTCGATCAAGTCTCAAAAGACCATATTGACTAGCCTTTGGTAGGTTGCTCTGGCATTCTTTAATCCAAGGGCATGACTCGATAATAGAAAAGTCCATGCTCTATGACAAAGAATTTATTTTCCTGATCAAGGTTGAATATGAAGATCTGGTGATATCCAGAGTAAGCATCCATGAAAGTGAAGAGCTCATGGCCTGATATGGAATCTACTATTTGGCCTATTTTCAGGAGTGGGTAACTGTTATTTTGGCAGGTTTTATTAAGGTCTGTGAAGTCCACATAAACTCTCTATTTTTCATTTTTTTCTTTGGGACAACTACCATATTGGCTAGCTAGTCGGGGAAGTTCACTTATCTGGAAAAAAAAAAAAATCTAGCTTTGATAAGTTTATATACTTACTTTTTGATGGATTGATTCTGTTCGAGAGAGAAATTTATTTTTCTCTATTTGATAAGTTTTCTATCTACATCAATGAACAACTGATGGCAAATGATCGTGGGATCAATACTTGGCATATCTTTAGTGAACTAGGCGAATACGTCCCGACTTTTCTAGAAGAACCAGATGTAATCTTCTTTCTCTTGGCTTAGTCATGACCTAATTCGGGTCATTTTTTTTCTGTGCGGTCTAGGTCCAACTGAATTAACACGACTTCTTCATCTGCTGGGCTTCCTTGGGGTCCATCATCATTGGAAGCATCTAGATCTAGGGATTTTTCATTGTTGATTGGCTCTAGTCTTGTAGTTGTTAAATAGCCTCTAGGAATCTCCTTCCCATTAGAAGTGGATCTACCATTGAGAGCCACTTTCTTAGATTTTTTTTGGCAAATGATCATGCAACTTCAAGAAGCTGTTTAGTCTCTTTTAATCTCATACCCCTCCATGGTTCTTTTCTTTCAAGATGTTAAGAATTTTAGCACCCGGTGCAATATGGATGGTATTGTCCCCATCTTGTGGATCCATATTCTCCTTACGATTGAATTATAGGGAGATGGAGTGTTTTCGACTAGAAATTTTATTATTTGGTTTACTGGGCTAGCCATAACGGGTAGAAATTTACACTACCCCTGGAATATTTTACCCCCCCCCCCACTGAAACTGAATAGGGGTTATTCTCTACGGGTTGGATTATCTTTATGTATCCATTCCTATTTCCTTAAGGGCATGCAATAACAAGATGTTGATTGCCCTGCCGCTGTTGACCAATACTTTACGGACAAAAAAATTATCCATCTAGAGTAAGATGACAAGTGTGTTATAGTAAGGAAGATTCACTTGTTGTAGATCTTATAGAATGAAGGTCGGTGTTCCTCACCATTTGGGAGAACTAGATGTTTTAGCTAAGGCCATCTCTCTAACATTTTTGCAATATATATGCTTTTCTTTGTTTAACGTTCCCTCTGGTGGGGTAGTTACAAGGATAGTAGTGACTATTCAGAGTCACTACTTTGGTGAGAGGGAACGTCAGTCCTTTTGTGTTGGCTATTGCTCCTTTTTGCCCAACCATCAGGGCAGTCCTGCCCGAGCAGTCATCTGAATGAACTCTTTAAGATAACTTTAGGAGATTATTTCTTTAATATGGTCATGCATGGCCCTTAGAGTCCTTAGTGTAGTGACCGTTGTTTTTATAAAAAGAGTAATATTCTTTTAGGTTTCTCTTTGATGGGTCACTCTTCATAGAAGGAGGCCTTCTGACCTAGGGCTGATTTTTCACTTGGTAGAGGATCTAATTGATTGGTAGAGTGAGAGGTGTGTATCTCTTCCAAGCAGGTTGGTCCTTTCTTTTTCTTTTTGGGATCAAGGCTCTCTATTTGATTTGTTTGCTACTTTTGGCCCAGTCTTTGTTGCCTCGCGCAGCACATTTGACTAATGATCGACATGTGAGGCTTTTATTCCTTGAGGGTGATATACCTTTATGCTATGAGGAATTGAAGAGGGAGTGCGGCACGTGAACCCCTCATCTGAACGCAAAAGTGGCCAATTTTTCATCACAATGATCGATTCTTGCCATTTCATGTCTGAATCTTTTGACGTAGTCCCAAAGGGACTTGTTGTGCCTCCTTTGACTCTAGGGTGTGATAATAGTTGAGCGCGACTCTTTCTAGGCTAGAAGGGAAGATTTTACAAAAAGAGCATCTTCACCTTCAAACAAGCCCATCACCTGCCTATAGTGGTGGATATGGTTGACGAGGTCTTTGGTCCCGTCGTAGTATTTGAACTTTGGGACTGCAAATTTGTTGGGAGCTAACTCCTAAGGATGTTTGTAAAGAGTGGGTTCTCTACAGAGTTGAGGATATCCCTTTTTAACTTTCTGTTAGACTAGGGTCCATTATTCTTCGTTTCCTTAATCTTGCGATTGAGGATTACCTTGATTTCTCTTTCGGTTGGGCCTTGATGTTGTTAGACTTAAGAGGTTGAAGCTTTGTTCACATGTGATCTTCTTAGGGGCAAGTTCATGTGTAGACACTGCCTCTCAACCCTATTCTGGACAAGATCTGGATTAGCTGCTGGAGGTCGATTGTCATTGCCATCTTACTAGCCCTGATCATATCCTACATGGCTATGGGTGACAGCCACACGTTCAGTTTTTACATTTCGTTGCGTCTGTATTTGGTTGATTATTCTCTACATGGCCTACATGAACATTGTATGTTGTTACATATCATTTTTGTGTCCTGTGCATTTTGGTTGCTAAGAGCTATATTAGCATCTCTTTCGATTTGTCGATTATGAATTGAGTTGTCTTACTCAACGACTTATTCAAGCTTGTGGGAGTTGGCTACGTGAGAGCCAACGTTAGAAGTGCCATCGCGTGTGCCATTTTTCTGAGCATGTACACCAGCCATTGATAACGATCAAAACTTTTGGAAATTTAAAGAAAGAATAACAAATAGAGGGGAGATGCTCTTTAAGTGTATGACTCTTGAGCTCTCAATGAAAGAACCATTTTGCTTGGGTAAAAACCTCCACAAATAGAATATCATCCTGCAAAATAAGAAAAGACTACTGAGAAGAGTTAAGGAACACCAATGTAGTGTCTGTCAAGGACTCTAACGATCAAGTGAGTAAGAATGCCTGAGGAAGTAAGAGAATAAACAAGAAGGCTAGTGTTTTGAATGCAAGATGTTGCATACCTTGTTAGTGTGAGGCTTAGGGTTTAAATAACCAACTTGACTTGAGGAGGGCGTGTCCTTGATTGTAGGTAACTCCTTGATCATGGAAGGATATTGGACCACGAATGACGCCTATAATGGGGTTATGCCCCTGATTCTCTTGGGACTAAAATTTCTTCCTGCCTTTCGAATATTTGAATGGTATTGACCAGGCCAGAAGCTCTGAGCAACCGATGCTCCTGTATTGGGGTTGTGCTCAGGCTACATTTCTTGTCTTATTCGGAGTAGGTCATCGTGCCAATTCCGGACGGATCTGGTTTTGGCCTTAGTCGGCTAGGTCGTCGTCTTCTATCTGGGTCTTTTCGGACAAGGGGTAATTTGGATATTATGTCTCTGGTAGCAAACGTGGCACGAGTTCATTTGTTGGGTGAAATCATGCCCTCATAGCACAAAAAATTACCAAATTTGAATCATTGTTCCTTGGGAAACAGAAGCCCTCAATCTATTTTGATTGATCACAATTCCATATGAATAAACTAAAAGAAAATACAATCAAAAACCATGTTTAATAGGTTTTGAATATGCTGAAAACTTGGCGATTCATTTCGCTCTTTACAAAGCACAAAAAATTACCAAATTTGAATCATTGTTCCTTGGGAAACAAAAGCCCTCAATCTATTTCGATTGATCACAATTCCATATGAATAAACTAAAAGAAAGTACAACCTGTTCTTTACGGGTATCCGAAAATAGAACCCCCAAAGCTCCAACTACGTAACATTTTTTTATTTGTATTTTTCAAATCCCCAAATCAATTTTGAACATTTGTTTGATTAAATCAAACTAATTTTTTTTTGTGTGTGTGTGTTTTTTCATCAAATATCCTTGTGAAAAACTAACAGATCATATAGCAAATTGTTGCGCATCATTAAGGTTTCAAAATCGCCATGGTTTTAAATTTGATTAATAGATTTCATGTGCGTCAATTTTTCACAAACAAATACCCACAAATTTAGCATTACTTGTTCATGCATGAAATCGTAAAATATTTTAGATTCTCTACTTCATGCAATTATAATCCATCATGCTAAACAACATGACATATCGGAGACTTTAATACCAATTTTGTAAGTGATATAAGGAAATATACAAAAAAAAAAAATAATACTTACGATCGACATTTTTATAATTAATATTTAATAAGTTAATAATTTTTAATAATTAATTAATCTATGAAGAACTAATTTATTTTATGGTAGTTAATTAATAATTTTATTACCTAATAATTAATATTTTCTTTCAAGAAAATTTTTATAATATGAATTATTAGAGAGATAAAATAGTTATATATGTAATTATATATGTATATTCTATTTATGACATTTCTTGAAAATTATATTTATTAATTCTATATAATTGAAGTCAAAATTTATTGTAAGTGAAAAAATTAAAATATCTAAAAATATAATTTATTTTCTTCAAAGAATGCTCAACTTAAGATATTAAAGAATTCCTAATATATAACTTAAGACATTAAAGAACTTCTTTTATATATATATATATATATATATATATATATTAAAAGGACTAAAATATAATTGAAAATTTGTATATAAAAACTTATTTTTGTATCACAGGTAAGAAATACTTATTGAAAATATGAAAAAATTTAATAATTTTAATAATTAATAAATATTCTATTTCTTATGTCTAATTAGTTATAAGAAGAATGATTATACTTCCAACAATATAATTTAAGTTTAAATCACAAAGAATAAGTCATTATAATAAATAATAAGTAGTTATTTATAATTTTATTATCCCAATGCATTGAGTTTAATCAAAGGGAATAGTTAGTTACACTTTCTTTTGTGAATTTGCATTCTAAAATATTATTTTTAAATAATTAAAGTTGTCATTTTTAAAATTCAAGTAAAAATATATAAAAAAATGCTAAGCATATTTACGTGCGTCGACCACCACAATATCATTATTACGTGAGTTATATGTGTCAAATAAGTAAACAACACGCACCGATAAAACTACGATAACCGTGTACTTAGCATTCCTCAAATATATATATATATAAAAAGTGGATAAGTGTTATACATAAGTGTTACAACTCATATATTTAAAATTTTTAAAAGTGTGAGACATGTACATAAGTTTTATACAGTCAATTATCTTTCAAATAATAAATATGAGAGATTAAAAATTTATTAATTATTATAATTATTAATTATCAAATTTTTCTTACTTTCATTAATTAAAAATATTTCTTACATATAAATAATTTTTGGTACAACAAAGATCTTGTGTACAACTTTTTCAATGACATTTTGATTATTTAAAAAGAAAAATATAAATAATACTTAGCTTAAGATATAAAAGAATTTGCATCTCCCTTTCCAAGTAAACGAGTTTGATTTTCTAATGTTATAATTTTTTTAAATTATAATACATTGGATTTTGATTAAGTTAATTTAATAAATATAATTATCAAGACATGTTATAAATAAAATATATAAATATATATATAATTAATTTTATTTTTTTAATAATTAATATTATATTTTTTTCTTTCAAAAAATAATAATATAAGATAATAGAATTATTAAATATGCATTCTAAATTTTTTAATAATTTATTAAATATTAATTATAAGAATATGGATTATATATGCATTTATGCTAAGCAAATATTTTTTAATGCATATATAAAATATTAATTATAAGATTATATATGAGCTCATCACAAGGTTTGAGTAGCCTGTTGACCTCAAGTCAAAACCAATCCATAGATATGCATTCAACCACTTGAAAATACTCTGATCATCTGATTTATGCACTCCATCCTTGAGAAGTCATGACAAGTGAACAAAATAAAGAATGTTAGAGTGAGAATAGCTCCAATATATATTAGGGGTGTTAATTTTTAATATGACACGATAACACGACTTGAACATGACACGAAATTAACGGATTTGGATTTAGTATAAACGGGTTTGGGTCATAAACGAGTTGACACGTATAACACGATTAATAAACAGATCAGGTTTAGATTTTACTAATGTTAACCCGTTTAACACGATTTAACACGTTTAATTATAAAATATATTATGAATTAAGGTAATTCATCTCACATCAAATATTTATCAAGGTTTTGAGATTTTTTATCTATAAAAGAAGTTTTTACTTTGATTTGACCTATATTCAAAGTTATTAAACATGAAAATTATTTATACATATTAAAAGATAAGTAAATTTTTTTATTTAAAAAATAAAAAAATTAAAATAAACGGGTTAAGTGTGTCGACACGTGTAACCTGTTTAATAAATGGGTTGGATTTGAGTTTTGAAACTTGACACGATTAGTTAATAGTGTCGAGTTTGGGTTCACACATATTTTTAAATATGTATATTTTGACACGACTCGAATATGACACGATGATACGAATTGACACTCCTAATACATATATATATATATATATAGAGAGAGAGAGAGAGTATTGCAACTCCCTGGTGAAAAAGGACAGATCACCAAAGAGGAAAAGTCCAAAGCCATAGGATATTCCAAATTGCCTCTTTCTGAGTGGCCGACCAGGCAAAATGTCCTTAGTTCATCATGGAAGTAGAAACACATGATTTTTCTTTCCTTTTTTATAATTTTCTAAGAAGTCTAGTTTTTTCCTGGTATATGAAATTGAGTTTAAAATTCAGTTTCAAATTTTTTTTAAGGGTTAATTCGTTTTAAGATATGATAAAAGATAGTTAATTATTTTAGAATCCAATCACTTTTTATTATTAAAGCAAAAAACAGTTCAGTTATTTTTTTTTGGAATGAGATTCATTTGTATTAGTTAGATTTTAATTTTTTTTCAAAATACAAAAATACCTCCTAACTCCATCATCCCTCTCCTTTCCCTCCCATTACATTCTATACAAACTCACGACCACACCATCGACCAATAACTCCATTGCCGCTGCACGCTGCCGTTGTCATCAATCCAAAGAAAGACTATAATCTTCATTGACAAACTTTGTTGCAGTGTGCAAAGAAATCAATGAACACACCAACCCTCATATCTCTTTCCATCTCTCCTTGTTAGTCTAAATTTACTAAAATAGTTTTGCCAAATGAAAGGAAAATTAGAAACTATTTTGCTTTAGAAAACAAAATCTGTTATTTGAAAATTACAGAAACACAGAAACTTACAGAAAATAGAAATTTACAATAAATTCTTTTAAAAAACAGAAAGAAACAGTATAATGATCTGTAAACAAGAAAACAGTAAACACTTATATGCAATGATTGCAATAGAAGAAAAAAAAATCTGTAAACACTTACAAAAACTAGAAAACCATAAGAGGATCAAGACTTGTGTTTAACATAATGTCCTTAAAACGAATTACGGTTCTCGCAGTGGTGCTTACGAGTTCTTGGTCGTCCGTCTCCCAGGATACAATGACCAACGCATTTGAAGGTGAAACACTCAAACTTCAGTGCACAACGAACTAGACAGTAACTTGAAACTCTCTCAAAACTGACGTACATAATATATATTTCTGAATGAATCTATATGCAATGAATGTGTGTATATTTATAGACCACTTCATGGCTGTTTGGTACAGTCATGAAGGTTCAGTTGTGTCTGTTCATGGTGAACAAACACAGTCGCACCCATGAAGAAGAAGATTGTTCAGTCAAAATTCAAACCAACGCACTCGCAAAACGACGTCATTTTGGATTTAAACCAAAACCAAAAAACATACTCGCAGAACGGTGACATTTTTTGTTTTAATTAATATGATAACTAAACGACAGCGTTTTGATTTGTTTTTAGCAGTAACAAAACGACAATGTTTTATGAAAAATTATTTAAATTAATTTTTTCCAAAAAAATATATATATGACGGGCTAAGCCCAAGCTCGAACCCGACTCGACCTGACCCAGTGCGGGGCAAGGCGATGGTGGCGACACGTGCGCGCGTGTGTGGTGAACCAAGCATATGTTAGGTCCTCCTTCTTTCACAAAACTTGGGTACCCCTTGGGGCCCAAACCCTCCTCCAAGGTAAGTGTATATATACTCTTTAAAATGTATCCATCCTATGTGGGACACAAACGTTTTCACAAGCTTCAAGCTTTTGTTACTATTTCCAAGTGGTGATGTTTGGAGACAATTTCTCATTTACTCCTTAATGATTTTGAGTAATCTAATGTATAATCTTAATCTCCTCATGGAGGAGAACACATTTCCATGTGGACCCACTAAAATTAATATATGGGACCCACTTTAATTTTAGCTCAAATATAACTAATTATAATGCTCAAAAATCTACTTTTTTAATAATCCCCTACATGAATGAAATTGACTGAAAGTAATGCAAATGACATGCAGACACTAAAAGAGAGTTCAGTTGAAAGTTTCTTGCATAGAGGAAGGTAGTTCATGGCCTTGAACCTTCCTTTGTGAAATGCTATCGGGGTTACTGATTGATTAATGAACATGATGTCTTGAACTATTCATTCGTTTGTGTAAACTAAGACAACAACATTCAAACAGAATCTTTTCTGACACAGTTGGTTCTCATGATTGTGTTCATTTTGGCTCTGAACAATTCCTAATTTCATGCGTGCTCCTAAAGAATTTAGTCTTTATCATTCTCATAGAACCGGCCCAGTTCACACTCACATAGGTGATTTCTTATTAAGAGTATCCTGCTATACCCCACTTGTATATTAACAAGGTATAAGAATCATTAGAAGCTTAGCTTGTCATTTTCAACGCTACAGGCATCATTATTCTTATTATAGGAATGGGTAGAAGATTTTATCTCCATAGTGATCTTTAATGAGTCTCACATAATTCGGTTGTCCCTTTGAATCTAGATCTTGGGATCTTTAGTCAACTAGGTTGGGTTGCCATTATGGCGAATTTTAGTGCGTAGACTTTAAGCCCATTCCCCGTGATGATTTATTTACTTGCTTTTTGGTCAAACCTTTGGTCAATGGATCTGCTATGTTATCTTTTGACCTTATGTATTCAATGGTCATAATACCATTAGAGAAAAGTTGTTTCACGGTATTATGTCGAGACTTACCGTTATATATATGACTTTGTGCCCTACCAATCGCTGATTGACTATCGCAATGAATACAGATAGCGGGCACAGGTTTTGGCCACATTGGAATATCTTCTAGGAAGTGACGAAGCCACTCAACTTCTTCACCAGCTTTATCAAGTGCAATAAACTTAGATTCCATTGTAGATCTGGCAATGCATGTTTGTTTAGAAGGCTTCCATAATACCGCTCCACCACCAAGTGTAAACAAATAACCACTTGTGAATTTTGAGTCTTGGGTATCGGATATCCAATTCGCATCACAGTATCTTTCAAGTACTGCTGGATATTTTGAGTAGTGCAATCCATAGTTTTGGGTATATTTCAAATACCTCAAAACCCTAACTATTGCCTTCCAATGGTCCAGACCTAGATTACTTGTGTATCTACTCAATTTGCTAACAGCGTAAGCTATGTCTGGATGGGTAAAATTCATCACGTACATTAGGCTGCCGATTATTTGTGCATATTCTAGTTGCGATATGCTTTTGCCATTATTCTTGGATAAATGTAGATTTACATCTACAGGTGTTCTCGCTGGACTGCTATCATCTTGTTTAAATGTCTTGAGAATTTTCTCAATGTAATGTGATTGAGATAATATCAGTCCATATGATGTTCTAGTGATCTTTATCCCAAATATAACATCGGCAACACCTAAGTCCTTCATGTCAAACTTATTGTTTAACATTTTCTTGGTAGCTTTAATGACTTTATTATTACTACCCATAATGAGCATATCATCAACGTAGAGAAAAATAATGACAAAACCATTTTTGGTGTTCTTGACATATATACATTTGTCACACTCATTGATTTTGAACCCATTTGACATAATTACACTGTCAAATTTCTTATGCCACTGTTTTGGTGCTTGTCTTAATCCATAAAGAGATTTAACAAGTTGGCATACTTTATTTTCTTGACCTGAAACAATAAACCCTTTGGGTTGTTCCATGTATATTTCTTCATCTAATTCACCATTTAAAAAAGCTGTCTTTACACCCATTTGATGTATTTCAAGATTGTGTATAGTTGCAATAGTTATTAACATTCGAATAGATGATATTCTTGTAACAGGTGAATATGTATCAAAATAGTCCAGGCCTTCCTTTTGCTTGTATCCTTTGATAACAAGTCTGGCCTTGTATTTATCAATAGATTCATCTGCTTTCATTTTCTTTTTGAATATCCATTTATATTCAAGAGGTTTTGAACCTGGTGGAAGATCCATTAGTTTCTTATTTATAGCCTCTTTCCAATACGGAGTTTCAGGACTTGACATTACTTCTTTAAAGCTTTGAGTCTCATCTTCTAACAAATACGTTAGAAAATCTAGACCAAAAGATTTTGATGTTCGAGCTCTTTTTTTGCGTCTAGGTTCATCGTCATCTTGTTGGCCTTGACTACTACTTATTGCAGTATCGTGAGTTCTTTTAATTGAACTCGACTCTTCTATTGATTTATAAGGAAATAATTTTTCAAAGAAAGATGCAGTCCTTGACTCAATAATAGTATTAACGTGCATATCTGAGATTTTTGATTTATGAATCAGAAATCGATATGCACTACTATTATGAGCATACTCAATGAAAACACAATCAACTGTTTTTGGTCTTATTTTAACCTTTTTTGGTGTAGGAACTGCCATTTTAGCCAAACACCCCCCACACTTTTAAGGTATTTGTAAGAAGGTTTTCAACCTTTCCACAACTCGTGTAACACCCTGACCCAAAATACCTGAGCAATTTGGCTCGTGTTAAGAGATTTGAATTTTATAGTTTAATTTAGACTATGAAAAACCTGAGTGCACTGGGATTGTTCGGTTAAAGAACCGACTGCACAGAAATTTGTGTATATGTAAACATATGAATACGTACATATATATATTTATGAAAAAATATATATATAATAATCATGAATATATAAATATAGGAAAAATATAAATACATGTATATAAATATAAATATATATATATGTATGGGAAAATAATTATAAAATAAATAAAAATTAAAAAGAAAGCAAAAGAAGATTGTGAAGAGGTAAGGGAGTGTCGGCATGTGTGTGTATGTAAGTGTGTGTTCTAATATATATATATATATATATATATATATATATCAATATGTATTAAATGCAAAAGCTGAAGGAAGAAAGAAAAACAGAAGGGGAGACAAAGAAAGGGGTTGAGAGAGGGAAGAGAGAGAGAGAGACCGCATGAGAGAGAGAAGGGCGGTGGAACTTGTATTAAACAAGTGCATGCAACGAATGAGAGAGAGAAGGGCGATGGAACTTGTATTAAACAAGTGCATGCGTTGCATGCTTGAGGAGGAATCAGAAGAAGAGGAGCAAGACATTGAAGTTGTGAGAAATTGGAGGTTTCAGAGATAGAGAAAACAAAGACGAATGAGAAACTGATAGTTAAATTTCAACAAGTAAGTAGTAGTACGTTTCTATTTTTAAAGTTTAAAGCATGAATGATATATTGGATTATAGGACCTTGTAAAGCATGAAATATATGAATAATTGCAAAAAGAAACAAAGAAAAAGGTCTAAAAATAAGCTAGAACGAAGTAGTTGTAGGTTTTGGAATAATTCGGGTTCTCAGAATTTTAATGCATGAAGCTCGATTTTTTTTTTGATGAGGAACTAATCCTCATGGGTGCAGAAATTGATTGGAAGAAAAAAATGAGAGAAACGGTAGAAAAATCACCATGAAAAAGGGCTCGCCGAAATTTTGATTTTTTTCGCAGGAGCTACTGGTTTAGACATATTCATGAAACTAGGATGGGTTTTATGCAAAAGCAGTAATATTGTATTGATCTGGGAGGAGAAAGGAAGAAAATAGCATCAGTTTCAGATCAAAAAATGGTCGAGAAAAGGTTGTCATCGCCGAAGAGGGCGACGGAACCCTGCCAGAACTTCACCAGAAACATGGGGAAGACAATTAATAGTCCTTCCCAAAACGGCATCGTGTTGTGCCATTTTACACCAAAGCTGCGTCGTTTAAAGGGTAAGGTTGTTTTAAATTAAAAATGAATTCGGGATGTTTAGTGGCAGGGTTAATAAATTGAAATTGAAATTTGAATTAGGATAGGGATAGACTATCCACGAAATTAGACTTATCCACTGTTTGTTTTTAGAAACAGTGAAAAAAAAAAAAAAAAAAGAAGAAAAGGGGCTTGCGGCTGAAGGGGTTTGAACCCTGAACCGCGTGGGGCGAGGGGCACTTAAGCCAACCAAGAAAACCACTGTGCCACTGAGGCACGTGTGGTCAAGAATTCACCAAATTAATAAATAATATTAATTTAGTTTAATTAATTTAATTGTAAATTGAGATATTTACCAATGTGCAATTTAGACAAGTGATTAGTAATTTCTTTATGTAACGAACATTCTAAAGCCAATGGAGGGGTCTGTTTCACGAGACAGAGTCCCAAAAAATAAAGACACTTAAAAGTGTAAAATGATCATTTTACCCCTAGTGCCCCTAAAGCCCAATAGAAATCCGAGAGGGTCTAAATTGACTTTATTCGACGTTTCGGACTCAATGGTGAGGTCCATATTATGAAATAAGTACGAAAAAATATGACACGTAAACATGTGAAGTTATAGAATCAAACCTAAAATTTAATAAAGCTACTAATGGAGTATACTTAAAAAATATAAAGCCTAAGATGGAAATTAGGATTTAACACAGATCTAAGGATAAGTTGAGAATATTAATAGGTAATATTTGAAGTGAATGTGAAGTTAATATAATTTTATAAATTGTTCTTAGGAACTACAAAGGAAAGGGGAAGGCACATCAGTAGTGCCAACCCCGAAGTTAAAGGTGAGTAATCTTGTATTTGAAGTGGAGATTTAACTCCATGGATTTGAAGAAGTTTAAAGTTTAAAATATATGAAGCATTTGAATTTCAAATTCAGTATCTACATAATTCTTGTTTTAAAGTATTTTTGTTGTTATAAAATCCTATTATGACATGCTCAGTGAATGGTTTCTATTTCAGTTCTCCTTAAAATAAGTTCAACATGTCTAAGTTTAAAATGTCAAATCTCTTTAAATATTCTGAATTTACATATTGTAAGTATTTGAAGAATCTATCATGAAGTCATGAACATCATGTTTTGAATACTCATAAAAGCATCTATTTGAAGAAGTCATATTTCAAATGCTATTAAATGCATATATTTAAAGAAGTCATATTTCAAATGCTCTTGAAAAGCATCTATTTGAAGAAGTCATGTTTTAAATGTATTTAAATACAACTATAGGGAGGTCATGTTTTAATGCTTTTAAATAGCATCTATTTGTAAATGTTTTATATGCCTCATGTTGCCATTGGTAATGCAAGATAATCGTGCATAAGCACTACGAGCCAATGAAGCCCTTTGGGATTCACTTACGAGTAAAATGCTTGGTAGCAGGATCTAATCCCCCAGGCATGAGATATCTCCACGAGAAGAAACACTGGAGTTCGATTCGAAATGGATTCTACTAACGAAAAGTGATAAGATGTTATGTTAAAAAATGGAAGCAAGTTTTACCCCCATTTTTCTATATGTAACTACATGTTTTGAAGTTTCTTTTACAATATATTTGAAGAAGTACATGTTTAGCTTGAATCCTTTAAATGTTTTGAAGCTATCTGTTTTAAAGAATGCATATATTCTGTATTTGAAGTATACGAACAATTGGTAGTGAACGTTTTATAAACTCTCTTATACTAACCATTGTCAATTGAAAACCCATGACAAATGCTAGAATTACTCACAAGGTTAGTTTAGCTTACCCGAATTTATCCGACCCACATTACAGGTAACTGAAAGAATCTTGACTTTTGATGATGAAGATGGTTAGAGCTTTGCCCATTCTGAGTAAGGGCATAGGAAGCTCCTTACAGGACTAGAAGTTTTTGGGAAGCACTAAGGACTTATAGTTAGTCACTTTTTGTTATAGAAGATATTTAAATGTTATGTAACTAAGTCCTGAGAGACAATTGAACATGTATTGTTTATAAAGTCTTAAAGTTTTTATTATGCTTTGAATGTATAATCATGTATACCGTTCTGAAGAGCGGCAGTACCAGGCGGATGTGTGAGAAATTTAAAAGAAGAAAAGAAAAAAAATTTCATGCTTCTGCAAACACAAGCCGCACCGTCATCCGACACTGCTGTTTATGTGAGCCTTACCCAACGGCCCCTAGGCCGAAGGGTGGCGGTCGCGATTCGAGATCCACACAGGGTGAGTTTCGGGTCGTGACAACTCGTAAGGGGATTTATTGGTTTTTTTTTTAGGTATTCGGTTGAGAATATAATTTGCGAAAAGAATTGCTTCCCCCCACAAATTCTTAGGTAGTCTAGAACTTAATAACAATGCATTCATCATTTTTTTTTTAAAGTTTTGTTCTTACGTTCAGCTACCCCATTTTGTTGAGGTGAATAAGGTGCAGTTGTTTGATTTATAATACCATGTTGTGAATAGAATTCACCGAAGGGTGCTTCATATTCACCACCTCTATCACTTCTTAATATCTTGATCTTCTCATCAAGTTGATTCTCAACTTCATTCTTGAAATGAATAAACATTTCCAATGCCTCATCTTTACTTCTTAATAAGTAAACATAGCAGTATTTTGTACAATCATCACTAAAGGTAAGAAAATATTTCTTACCACCTCTTGTTTGAATAAATTTCAAATCATAAATATCTAAATGTATCAAACCTAGAGGTTCTGTACTTCTTTCAATTGATTGAAAAGAAGTTCTTATGAGCTTAGCCACTACACAAGTTTCACATATATGCTTTGGATCAAATTCAATTTTAGGCAAACATTTCATATTAACTAATCTACGCAAAGTATCATAATTAGCATATCCTAGTCTACGATGCCACACGTTTGAAGACTCAAGCATATAAGTAGAAGATGTGTTCCTATTAATTATTATTTTTAACAGGAGGTACAATGGTCATTACATTCATCTTAAAGAGTCCATTGCTCATATACCCCTTCCCCACATACATCCCATTTTTGGTAAGGATAAACTTGTCAGATACAAAGACCAATTTAAAACCCTTCTTGCTTAATAATGATCCAAATACTAGATTCTTTTGAATTTCTGGGACATGTAGCACATCATTGAGAGTAAGCTCCGTGCCTAAAGTCATTTTCAATACCACCTTCCCTTGGCTTTCAACCTTGGAAGAAGAAGAGTTGCCCATAAAGAGTTGTTCTCCATTATCTATGCTATGATATGATGAGAACATCGTCTTGTCTGAGCAATGGCGAGTAACACCAGTGTCCACCCACCATTCCTTGGTATTGCTTCCAATCAGATTCACCTCGGATACCACTGCTGAGAGGTTCATTTCTAAGACATTTTTAGAAAGGTTGTCCACTTAGGTTATATTGGCTTGAGCACGTCTCTTGCTTGGATTCCCTTGGTCCTTACGACTGTGATAGTCCTTAGCACGATGCCCTTGTTTGTTGAACACATAGCACTTGCCTTGGAACTTTTTATTTGGACCTTGTTTGGGACCATTCCCATTGTGTTTCCTCTTCTTATTCTGAGAGCTTTGTTCTTATTCCACAACATTGGCCTTGGATTCCATGACCATCTTTCCTGCCTTCTTTTCAAAAGCATAGTTATCTTCCTCTATCCTTAGTCGGACAATCAAGTCTTCAAGTTTCATCTCCTTTCGCTTGTGCTTAAGGTAATTATTGAATTCCTTCCATAATGGTGGTAACTTTTTAATAATTGCAGCCACTTGGAATGATTCATTTAATGACATTTCTCTCCATGAATCTCATGTAGGATGACTTGTAGATCTTGAACTTGATTGATCACGGTCTTAGAATCCACCATCTTGTAATCGAGGAATCTGCCAACAACAAATTTTTCCATACCGGCATCTTCCGTTTTGTACTTCTTGTTAAGTGAATCCCACAATTCCCTTGTAGTCTTGATGGTGCAATACACATTATATAATGTGTTATCTAGACCGTTGAGGACGTAATTCCGGCATAGGAAATCTGCATGCTTCCATGCCTCCACGTCAGCAACCACTTACCTATCTGTCTCATTTTCCTTCAAAGCATGAGCATCTTCACGAAGGAACCAAGACAAATTCAGGGTCATAAGATAAAACAACATCTTTTGTTTCCATCTTTTGAAATCAGACCCATTGAATTTCTCGGGCTTCTCTCTATAGTTCACGAGCACAGTTCCACTCATAGGAATAAGGGTAAAAACCACCACAGGGGTACTTTCAGTAGTCATTTAGACTGAAATCACAAAATTATATAATTAAGGTTAATGAGTTTTCAATCTGTATTTAAACAGATTACTAAAATAATAAAGCAATCTTCAATTTAATTAAATAAAATAAAGAACTAAATTTCTGTACTAAATAGAAATATAAGCAAATTTTTTTTTTCAATGTTTGAAGTATAAGATACTGGAACAGAAAGATATATATAAACTGATATATATATATATATATAAAGTAAATTCATCTTTATTCAATATATATATTTAATTCAGTTTAAAACAAAATCTATTATATATATATTTGTATTTTTTCAAGTTCTGAAACTTTTTGACAGTATGAAATATTTACAATAACTGAATTAATAAACAGATTTATAAAAGCTAATTTGCCTTAAGATTGTTAATCTAAATTTATTAAAACAATTTTGCAAAATGAAAGGAAAATCAGAAACTGTTTTGTTTTAGAAAACAAAATCTGTTATTTGGAAATTATAGAAATATAGAAATTTACAGAAAATAGAAATTTACAATAAATTGTTTTAAAAAATAAAAAGAAATAGTATAATGATCTGTAAACAAGAAAACAGTAAACACTTATATGCAATGATTGCAATAGAAGAACGACAGTGTTTTGATTTATATTTAACAGTAACAAAATGACAATGTTTAATGGAAAATTATTTAAATTAATTTTCTCCAAAAAGATATATATACGATGGCCCAAGGCTAAGCCCAAACTTGACCCCGACCCGGCCTGGGGTGACCTGCACGTGTTATTTGGAAATTATAGAAACACAGAAACTTACAAAAAACAGAAATTTATAGTAAATTATTTTAAAAAACAAAAAGAAATAGTATAATGATCTCTAAACAAGAAAACAGTAAACTCTTATATGTAATGATTGCAATAGAAGAATGGCAGTGTTTTGATTTATTTTTAACAGTAACAAAACGACAGTGTTTAATGAAAAATTATTTAAATTAATTTTCTCCAAAAAGATATATATGACAGCCCAAGCCCAAGCCCGAACTCGATCCCTACCCCAACCCGGCCCGGGGCGGCCCGCACATGTGGCGAACCAAGCATGTGCTAGGTCCTCCCCCTTCTACAAAACTTGGGTACCCCTTGGGACCCAAACCCTCCTCTAAGGTAAGTGAATATATATACTCTTTAAAAGCCTTGTACTCATCCTATGTGGAACAAAGATTTTTCACAACTGTCAAACTTTTGTTAGCATTTTTAAGTGACAATATTTGGAGGCAATTTCTCATTCACTCTTTAATGGTTTTGAGTAACCCATTGTATAATCTTAATCTCATTATGGAGGAGAACACATTCCCATGTGGACCCACTAAAATTAATGTATGAGACCCATTTTAATTTTAACTCAAAGATAACTAATTATAATGCTCAAAAACCCATTTTTCCAACACTTCTTTCTCTAAGATGTTTTCAAATATGGATTTATCGGACAACCAAAGAAAGAAAAACCAATCTGTAAATTGGTTTTGTTGAAAGATCCAACTTGACCACAAGTTTTTGATTGATTGTTAGCCTTCACTATGCGATGGGTGAGATTGAAAATAATCGCAACAAAGTCCTTGTAGAACTGGGCACACTACAAGAAAACCTATTATTAGCGGCGCACAAAAATCGCTGCTAATAGTGTGTATTCGCGACGCACAAGTCGGTGTCGCTAAAAAGTGTAAAAAAAGTGGTTTTGGCGCTCGCACGGGAACGTATTACCGACGCTCATGAACGTCGCCAATAACATGAAACATTTGGCGATGAACGACTGGGCATCGTAAATAGTAATTTAGCTTTTAGCGACACACAATGAGACTATTAGCGATGCTCCATGCGCGTCACTAATAGTCCCATAAAATCCTCAATTCTGGACAAAAATTTACAATCTCTCTCTCTCTCTCTCTCTCTCTCTCTCTCTCTCTCTCAGCTTCTAGAACCTTACCACCGCCACCCGGAAAGTAAAACAAAACAGAGAAAAACAGCACACCATCGCAAACGCTAGAAGTAACAAGAAAAAAAGAGAAGAAGCGTTTGCAGATAAAAAATGATGTCTCTCTAACACTTAATACATTCATATACGTTCTCTCGGGTTTTCTGAGCTCAGAAAGGTATGCATTTTTTAATATTGTATTTTCTTCTAGCTTGATCTGATTTCCATTATTTAATGGCTATACAACTTTCATTTTGATATGTTCATATATATTTTTGGATTTTTGGTAATATCCGGTGGAATGTAAGGGTAATATGGGCAAATTGTTTGGTTTTTGGTTCTGAACTGAAATGTGTTCAGTCTTTTGTTTTTTGTGGTTTAATGCTCAGACCTGCGACTCTGTTGCATGTTCGAATTTATATTTTTAAAGAATTTCTATGTTTTTTTGTTTTATTCTTTTATAGTTTTGTTTTATGATGTTTTGTCGACCTCTTTCGCTGTGATTTTTGCCTGGTTTTTAGATTCAGTTGTGATATGTCAAATATATTATGCTTTCATTTTATGAATGTGTGGGTCTTTCTCTTTCCTTTTCTTTTTCTAAATATTAACTTGTTATTAAACTGCCAGCCTTCCTTTTTGTTGCGAAGAAAACAAAAGAAAAGGGAAAATTTTCATTTTTAATCTTCTTTTGCTAATTTACTGGCCTATTAGGCTGAGTTCAGTTGAGGTTTTTGTTTAGAAAAATTCCAAACGTAAAAATCTAGGATTCAAAATTAAAATTATCTTCTTTTTCTACACTGTTGAGGGAACATATTTAGAAATGAAGCCTTTACCCCCACCAAAGGAAAAAAAAAAAAGTGTCGAAGCAAGAGAATTGCTATCTACTATAATTGTATGGTTTTTAATTGCTTGAATTCCAAGTTTAAAAAATTCTAATATGGGAACTACATACCATACAAAACCATGTCACTCTTTAATGCATTTTGTTGAAAATTTCACAATTTGCATTGTCTTACTTGCAAGTTACAAATTTCTAAAGAAGTCTTTAATTCAAACCAAGCTTTAACCTTTAATCTTCTTTGGCCAATTTAGCAGGTTGCATATTTTCATTATAGTTGCCATCGCTGCTGCTTCTTCGTTCTTTCCAGTTGCTTCTCCACCACCTGACTCTGGTGCAAAGACATCCAGCAAGCTTGGAGGTGTGCCCCACAAATGTAGATGCACGAGGAATTAAGTCAAAGTCTTATTCTACTAGGAAATTGCAGGTTAAAGCCAATGCGAAAGCCCCTCCCAAGGTAAATGGTACCAAAGTCAGCGTAGTGGAAGGCCTTAAGAGTGAGGATGAGACACCATCGCCTCCCCCAAGGACGTTTATCAACCAATTTCCAGATTGGAGCATGCTCCTTGCTGCTATCACAACGATTTTCTTGGCAGCAGAGAAGTAATGAATGATGCTCGATTGGAAGCCGAGGCGACCCAATATGCTCATTGACCCGTTTGGTTTGGGGAGAATTGTTCAAGATGGTCTTGTTTTTGGTCAAAACTTCTCAATCATTCATATTAACTGAAATTGGACAAACTGAAAATTGAGGTTGGGAATAAATGATTGATTTGTGACAAGTTCTGCATCTATTTGGACCTTCCACTTAATTTGTTCTCCACTTAATTTTTATACATAAATCACACACTCTTTACCCCCAAGGGCCCTCATGGGGAGGTGAAAGAGATACCAATAAAGCTAAAAATTCTATTGTTTTTTAAGGATTTTGGAAGGCATGGTAAGCCATAAACTTTTGGCATGTCAAGAGCGACTTGTTCTAAGGATGAATTTGAATTACGTATTTGGGGTAACTGACCCGAGTTTTTCTTTTTGTGTGGTTTTTGGTTGGATATATTGCCGTGTATGGGTTATGATGAATAAAGAGACAAGGCGGTTATCTAAAATGCCAGATGCAGTCCGAGAAGAAATAGGGCCTTATTTTGTTGATTCACCTCCTGTTGTCACTACAAGAAAAGGCACTATTAGCGACGCACGCGTGGCCAAATGCGTCGCTAAATGTCTTTTGCGACTCACGTTTGCGTCGCTAAAGGCGTCGCAAATACTCACATCGCTAATAGTATTGGCGACGCACAGACCCTTTAGCATCACTAAAGGTGACTATTAGCAACGCATAGCGAGCGTCGCTAATAATTGAGAACGGACGTCGCAAATACTATACACGGATGCAATGTACATCGCTAAAAGCAACACTTAGCGACGCACACTGAACGTCGCTAAAGGTTACAATTAGCGACGCACACTTAGTGCGTCGCTAATTGTTGCTAATTATAACCTTTAGCGATGCTCAGTGTGCGTCGCTAATAGTGTATTGGCAGTCATTTAGATTAATTCTTTACTTTTAGCAACGCATTGGTGTGCATCACTAAATATATATATATATATATATATATTTTTTAAACCATATTTTCTTTGTTTTATTTGTTGTTTTATTCCTATTTAAACCTATATCAATCATCCTGATATCAATAAAATCCAAGCATTCTGAAATGAATATATTAAAAAAAAAAAATACATTCATATATATATATATATATATTAAACTAATTATGTACATTTGTAAAAGTACAATTTAACAATAAATAGAAAAATTAAAAATTGTCTCCAAAAATGTAACTACAGATGTCTATGAAAAGAAAAAAAAACAAATAAAAATAACAAGTTCCGATGCAAAACATAAAGACGGCGGCGCAATAATCCCGATCAATCTGAAATAAAGATCAAATGATATATATTAGAAGAATTATTAAATATATATGAACAGAGAATGTGAATAGTTTTTTTTTTTTTTTTTGCATGCATAAATAGTAAGAACGGCATAAAGTAGCATAAGTTGCAAACCACTAATCCGAATTGATTGTCATAAGTTTTTGGTAGTCTATTTTGTCATTTGTGAGGTGTGTGATGGGGTTTCGGGATAGTTACGTCAATATTTAGCATTTTGGTCCGTTAAAACTCTAAAATGGGCCTTTTCGGAGCAAAAAACTTGCATAAGTTTCAAACCGTTGATCTGAACCGAGTTCTGTAAGTTCGTGCAAGTCTGTTTTATCATTTCTGAGGTTTTTGATGGGGTTTTGGGCTCGTTTGGTTGATTTCCGGCATTTTGGTCGGTCAAAACCCCAAAATGGAGATTTTAGAGCTGAAACTTGCATAGGTGTCAAACCGGGCATCCAAACCGAGTGCCGTAAGTTCGTACAAGTTTATTTTATCATTTTTGAGGTGTGTAATGGAGTTTCGAGGTCGGTAGGCTGATATCCGGCATTTTGGTTGGTCAAAACCCCAAAATGGGCCTTTTTAGAGTTGAAACTTGCATAAGTTTCAAATCGGGCATCCGAACTGAGTGTCGTAAGTTCGTGCAAGTCCATTTTATCATTTTTGAGGTGTGTGATAGGGTTTTGATGTATTTAGGCCGATATCTGGCATTTTGGACCGTCAAAATCCCAAAATAGGCCTTTTCGGAGTTGAAACTTGCATAAGTTTCAAACCGGGCATCCGAATCGAGTGCCGTAAGTTCGTGCAAGTTCATTTTATCATTTTTGAGGTGTGTGATGGGGTTTTGATGTATTTAGGCCGATATCTGGCATTTTGGACCGTCAAAACCCCAAAATAGGCCTTTTCGGAGTTTAAACTTGCATAAGTTTCAAACCGGGCATCCGAATCGAGTGTCGTAAGTTCGTGCAAGTTCATTTTATCATTTTTGAGGTGTGTGATGGGGTTTTGATGTATTTAGGCCGATATCTGGCATTTTGGACCGTCAAAACCCCAAAATAGGCCTTTTTGGAGTTGAAACTTGCATAAGTTTCAAACCGGGAATCCGAATCGAGTGCCGTAAGTTCGTGCAAGTCCATTTTATCATTTTTGAGGTGTGTGATGGGGTTTAGGTGTAGTTAGGCCTATATCCGACATTTTGGTCGGTCAAAACCCCAAAATGGGCCTTTTTAGAGTTGAAACTTGCATAAGTTTCAAACTGAGCATCTGAACCGAGTGTTGTAAGTTCGTATAAGTCCATTTTATCATTTGTGAGGCTTGTGATGGGGTTTCAGTGTAGTTAGGCCGATATCCGGCATTTTGGTCGGTCAAAACTCCAAAATGGGCCTTTTTGAAGCTGAAACTTGCATAAGTTTCAAACCAGGCATTCGAACCGAGTGTCATAAGTTGGTGCAAGTCTATTTTACTATTAATTAAGATGTCTTAGAATTCGAAATTTACAAATTTCACAATCACTCAATACGTGGATTCTCCAAGTGGGATTCTCCTGTTTACCCAAAATAAAAAAAATTAAAAAATCATATAACATTAGTCAACTTTATTAATAAAAAGAAGCAAATTGAAACGTGCTAGTTGCACATGAGCTTGATATATACCAAATGTTTTTTATTAAATAACATAGTGGTGTAATGCACTAAACAAAGCATTTTCTCATTGACCAAACCATTATTGAAGTAAACACTTATGACTCGCAAATATAATATGACTCCTCTAATAAAGTCAGAATTTCAATGTAGGGAAGGTTGCTCTAACAAGTAACAGTGCGTAAAGCAGCAAGCTAGGTATAAAGCACTAGATTTAATATCATGGACGTGCAATGTTTCGAATGAAATTACTGCCAACACTGACTTCATGTTGTGCCATAATTTATTTAATTTTGGGCACACACATCATGAGTACCATATAAAAATCCTTCAAAGAAAAGACTATATAGGATTTATTAACACATATGTTAGAGAATTGAATGACAATCAAACTAAACCAAACTTTAGTGAGATAAATAAATAAATAAATAATTTCAATCTTATAACACTAATACACGGGATATAAATCAAGGCGTACTCTCAAATGTAGAGATACAAAACATACATATTTAAATTACATAGCGGACAGAGCAATTTAATTCTTAATGACTGCATTGTAACAATTTAAATGACATTTCAGCGAGATGTGTCGCAAGTCATGATGAAAAATAAAAAATCACATGCAATGAATAAATTGCTTCTTGAGGTTAGATTTAAAAAATCCTTGAAGGACCAGTTGCAACCTTACCAATAAAAAGCCCTTTATTTGAATTGGCCTTGCTTTATAAAATGATCAAGCAGACAATCTGCCCTAAAAACCGAAATGCCTTTGTTGCTTCTCTTAAACATTTGTTTTTCTCATCTCGAGACCAGTGCTGCAATCAGTATTACACACATCCAATACATAAGTATCAACAGAAGTCTCCATAATTTGCCAATGTAATTCAAATATAAATAGTGCAAGGTGGTTACAGGGTTTAACCTCTCCAAGCACATTCAGCTTCTCTCGCACACCTTTCAACAACTCTGCTACATCCCCATCCCATCTGTGAAACTCCAGCTCCCTCCCTTCTAAGAGTTTCTCAGAGACCTAATAACAACAAATTAAATAAAATATAAATAAGTTCAAGGAAATTTTCTCACTCAAATTGGTGTATTTGAGAAATATTTATAGATCAAAAGCTTTTGGTTTGCCTAATGATGTCAATATAAAAAACTGTTTAATCTCACAGTAGAAATCAAGCCACCCATCGATATATGTATGTAATTGAGAATAGGGCTTATAGAGAGAGAGAGTTACCGTGGTCGCCAGTAGCGTGGTCGTCGCCGGATGGGCTGTTTGCCGACGTCGGAACCTTGGTCGTGATTGAGGAGTGAGAGTGATAGAAAGTGAGAAAAATTAGGGAAATGGAGAGATGAAGAAACTGGGTCGCGATTGGGGAAGAAAAATAAGGGGCTTTTTAGAAATTCAGTAATACTTACCCAAGAAATTTAGAAATACAGAGGAAAATGGAAAAGAACATATTGAGATTATCTGATTTATCTTTGAGAGTGGTTTAGCACACAAGGAAAAATAGTGATACCTCAATTTCATACTTACAGAGGATGAGAAATGAAAATGGTAAAACATAAAATACAATTGAATATTTGAAGTCAAAAGCCTTCCAATAGCATAACAGAATAAGTCATGTTGGCACCAGCAGAATGACAGCCATAGATAAAATGAAAATCTTTCATTGAAAACTGTAGTACAAAAGTATAATGTTATTGATCTCAAATTTCTAAGGCATTTTTTTCTCTTCACGTGCTAATCTGCAAAGAAAATTTTTCTCGTCTGCTCTATTTCTCTTAAGGCCACATACTTGACCAGCATTAAAAGACAAATTACAATTGATGGCCTGTGGATAGAATTAGAAAGGGAAAAAAATGTGTTGACTCTCCAACAACAATGTGAAGCCAGGGAAAAAATAAAAACTGTCGACAACAAAAAGATCAAACAGAATTAATCCAGAATCACATGCCGATTCTGCAGATTTGTTAGTCATAAATATCTATGTAAATCTTAGACAAAATGATGGGTTGGATATTCATGCTCATATCCGTAAAACAGAAATACTATTATAGTCCATATGCTGTTTTTTTTGGTATATAGAATTGCTAGCAATCTAAAAGTTAAAAAAAAAATAAAAGAAGAAGAAGAAGAAGAATACCCTTCGCATGAATCAAAAGCAACTAAAAGAGGAGGGCATTCGCCGCTTTTGTACATGGCTCTGCAGTGCTCCAAGGTTTTAGTATCTTCTTTCGAGAGGATCTAATTAAAAAGAAAAAATTAACATAAGAATTATGGTGAAAACAAATACTAATCAACACCACAAGAGTAATATTGACATCCTTGAGAATAGGGCTTACGGAGAGAGAGAGAGAGAGAGAGAGAGAGAGAGAGAGAGAGAGAGAGAGAGAGAGAGCTACCGTGGTCGCCAAAAGCGTGGTCATCGCCGGATGGGCCGTTTGCCGACATCTGAATCTTGGTTGCGATTAAGGAGTGAGAGTGATAGAGAGTGAGAAAAATTAGCGAGATACAGAGATGAAGAAACTGGATCGCGGTTGGGGAAGAAAAATAGGGGGCTTCTTAGCGACGCACACCAAGCGTCGCTAATAAGTCATTGTGTGTCGCTAAAAATACCCTAATACGACGTCTTTCTACTTAATCAGACTATTAGCGACTAATTATAATTCTTTTTAGCGACGCACACGTGCATCACTAATAATCCCTTTTCCGTCGCCAAAAGATGCGCGCCCATTTTTTCGAGCAGGAAACTTGTTTTTTAGTGCTTTTTAGCGACGCACACTAATAGTGCCTATTAGCGACGCTTTACTGTGCGTCGCTAAAAATATAATTTTTTTGTAGTGTGTGGATGAAGATAGCAAAAAATTACCAAAACTTGATGATAGCACAGCAGATTACATTCGTACTGGTTTATCTATGAGTTAAATGCTGTTTGATTATACTTATAAAAAAATGTTATTTGATTATGAAGGTTATTTACTTATTGTGTATCATTAACTGTTTTACTAATCATTTTGTTTTTTTAAGTTGTTTTGTTTATTTTAATTTGTAGCCAAAATGGAGTGATTTAGATATCAACCAGCATGTTAACAATGTGAAATACATCGGCTGGATCCTTGGTAATTCTTTTTTTATACTTTTCTTTTCATTGTCCATATGCTACCTCTTTCCATTCATTCTCTCACCTGAGCTGTTCATAAAAATGGGGACTGTGAAGCTGAATCCCAGTTCAATCAGAATGCGCATCTAAAAAACTAGCCAAATACTAAAAATCCTATTTGAATCGTTGTATTGGTTATTTGTGGCTTTTTAGAAACAGTTGACTTTGTAGAAATACTACGAAAAGAATTAATAGTTAGAAGTACCAAGGGATGACAATATTTTTGTCAACAGTGTAGGTGATATTGTGTATATTTTGCATTTATATTTTTTTGTTAGTTTTTAAAGAGTTGATTAAGTTGATTGTGGCATTGAAAATTTGAAACTGTAGCCTAAAGCTCTGAAGTCATTTTTTTCTCTCTTTCTCAATAATGGTTTTGTTAAGGGTTGGACTGAATTAGACTAGTTGAGGTAACTTCCAGTTTCAGGATTGTTCTGGTTGCCTTGAATTTGATTTTAGCTGAAATAACTGGCATGTTTTTATCAGTTTGTCCGTTAGCAAGTAGACATGCTTGCTATTTGTCGTTGTGATGCAGTGTAAAAAATAAATAATTTTGTTTCCTTTTGAGCTGTCATTTCTTAACCTCTTCTTAGGACTTTTGCTGGAATGTACAGTTCCATTATCATCCTGTGTTATTGTATAATAGTTAGCATGCTGTACCTTAGCCAAGGTTATATTAAAAATTATCAATTGATACTCACAGGGTTATAGAAGTTGTTTATTTAATGATTTAAAGTTAATAGGGCATTTGAATGTCCCATAAAAACTAAATGGGTATTTTGTGTGTAATAGTGCCTAGTTTGGTGTTTAGGATTCCATCTTAGACACAATATACCAATCCAATACTTCTGAGACACCTAAATCCTCTTTTAAGTTATTCAGGCATCAGAAATAGCTCTGTGTTGTAAGGTTGTTAACTGTCAAATGCTAATTTGTTGATATTTAGAAATCAGACCATGGGGGTATGAAAGTGTGGTAGGTACTGATCTACTAGTTGTTCTTGTAATACCCCGACCCGAGAATGCCGGGTAATGAGGCACATTTTACGAGGTTATGAAAAATGAGTGTAAATATTATGCCCTTAAGAATATGATAAATTAATTTAATATAATTAATTTATTAATATGAGAAAGTAAGTATTAGTTATAATTAATATAAAATGTGATGATTAATTTATGAAATATAATTAATTGAATAACTAATTTGTTAATTAATTAAACCTAAGAAATTAATTAAATATATATATATATATAAGTGTGTGTGTGATATGTATTATATATATATATATGTAATGGGGGAGACATTGAATTAAGGTGAAGTATGGGGATGATGTACCATATATGTATATTATATATGCAAGTAGGTGTAGAGGAATGGGAGAAGGGATGGCCCAAAATCAGAAAAGTAAGGGAGGCATGGCTATTGATTGTGATGGGGTATGGGAGTGAGGTGATGGTCATTTAATCCTTGCATACATATATGTTAATATTATATACACACTTCCACACAACCACTCGGCTAGACTGAGAGTGAGTGAGAGAGAGAGAGGGCGAGAGAGTTCTGGAAGAAGAAGAAGAAGGCTGAAGCAAGGAGAGGAAATTGGAAACCGAAGAGGGAGAAAGAAATTGGAAACAGTCCGCTTAAACAAGTATATTCCCAACCGTAATTTAATTCAATTTCGTTCACATTTTAGCATGAAAACATAGGGTCTTAATCTATGTAGAATGAACTTTATTTTGCAAGAGAAATGGTTAAAAATCATGGAAAATCGAGGGAGAAAACGGAGGTTACAGGGGGTAGAAAATTTTACTGAAATCAAATACCCAAAATGATGAAACTGAATCAAGCTTTACCAAACTCTATTTGGTATCATGAGACCTCAAGAAGACCCTTAGTGTATTCCAAAAACACTTATACGCGATCACAGAACTCAAGAAAAGCCCTTCAAAAATTTACTTGCAGGTTACGGGTTTGAAACCCAATACCTTAAACTCGATGTTAAACCTACCTTTATGAACGAAATATGAAACCCTATGAAGAGGGGATCAAAACAAGCCCAACCTCATTGAAAATGATCAAGAAATGAGCATGAACTTTGGGTATCACAGGTCTAGTTATCGCGACCTAAATCGAGCCTCTGAGCCATATTCGAAGCCCTAAATCGATACTAAAACGTGCCTTAAGGTCTTAGGGGATTGTTGGAAAAGAAAACAGAAGAAAAGAGTCCTTAAAATGCCACGAAATTGAACTGCAAAAAAATAGGGTTTCGGCTGAACAGTGTCAACCATTGTGGGGAAGATGACATTGTTCGGGTCGGGTCGGATTCGGTTACGGGTCCGGGTCAAATCGGATCCAACGGGTCAGGTTTATTTAAACGGTGACGTTTGGAGGTTTGAAATTTTAAATTTTAAAACAGTTAGGGCTGACGTCATCATGACGTCACCATTACGTTTTAAACCAACCGAACCGGATTGGTTCAATTAAAACCGGACCGGTTCACTTAAGATCAAACTAAACCCTTTGGTTTTCTAATTTATTTAAAAATAAATAAACCAAAACTTTCTCTAATTGCAGATTGACCCCAGAAATTCTGGACAATCCTATTGTGGCCCAACTGAGGGAAATTTTATGCAACTAGACCCCTGAAAAATAATTAAATAATTAATTTAATTATTTAATAAATAAAGTGAAATTACCGTTTTGCCCCTAGGTCATAAATAAGGCAAATGAAGTCTAAATTAAACATATGAATAGTGTATCCTTACTATTTTGGATATTCTGAAGCTAATGGTAGGGTCCGTTTTACGAGACAGGACCCGAAAAATAAAGACACGTAAAGGGGTAAATGACCAAAATTAACAAGCTATTAGTGTATTCTTACTATCTCGGACCTCCTGAGTCCAATGGTGAGGTCCACAACACGAGACGAGACCCCGAAAAAAAAATAAAGATACGTAAGGGAGTAAAATGACTAAAATACCCTTGGTACGCCGAAAGCCAAAATGAAACCGGAGAAGGTCTAAATTGACTTTCTTTGACCTCCCGGACTCAATAATGGAGTCCAAATTTCAAAACAAAGTACGAAAAAATGTGACACGTAAAATGGTAAATGACCATTTGTCCTTTACATATGAAAGTCTAAATTAAATTCTAAGAAAGCCTAAACCGACTTTCTTCGACGCTCCGGACTCAATGGTAGAGTCTAATTAACCAAAAGAAATGTCTAAAATAAAAAGACATAAAATTTGTTGAATAGCATCTGTCAGATGACTATAAATTAAAGTAATGCCAAAGTACTAATCTAAGGCGTATACGAGAAAATAAATTACGAAAAGACACGACACGCAAATATGTGAAGTAAATAAATTTAAATTAAAGTTAATGGAGCTACCAGAAGAGTATAAATTCAAATGAATTTAATTTCTAACACATTAAATTGTGTCATAGGTTAAGAGTACAAGTTAAGTTAAGTACATATGGAATATGAGATCATTTTAGGATCTAATACGATTTAAGCATAAGTTAAGGAATATCGAGATGATATTACAATGAATGTGAAGTTGATGAGATGTTTATGAATTGTTCTTAGGAACTACAAAGGAAGTGGGAAAGCGCAATTTTAGCACTAACCCTAAAGGACCAAGGTGAGTAACCCTGTATTTGAAGTGGAGATTTAACTCTGCGGATTTCAACGAATGTTTTTAAGTTCAAGATATTTACAGCATTGATATATCAAATTCAGTATTCACGATTTCTATTTTCTTAAATATTTTGCTATGACATGCTCCACGATTACTTACATTATTTATATCCGTAAATGTTTCCTTTTCAAAATAGTTAGCATGTCCGATTCCTCAAATACTCTGAAATTGATTATTACAAGTATTAAAGCATCACTGCAAAAGTTATACGTCACATGTTTTAAAAACTCATAAAAGGCTTTTATATAAAAGTCATATGACAAACGTTTTGTAAGATAAATAATAAGCACATAGGTAGTGTTGTGAGTTGTACGGAACTCAATGGGCCTATCATGTGCATCAACACATAGTCAGGATTTTGGGTTGTACGGAACTCAACTGACCTGTCATGTGTAATGTCTGGTAGCAGGATCTAATCCCACAGGCAATGGGATACCTCGAGGAACCCTATCTGTTCTGTCAGGAAATGAGTCTTACCTACCTTTTAGGGACCAGGAAGACGATCTTGATCGGTTCAGTTAGGTTATCTCCACGTATATGTAAAATGGGAGTTTGGTTCGAAACGGACTCCACTAATGAAAGAGATAAGATGACAATGAGTTTGAAAATAGAAGCAGGTTTTACCCTCATTTTCAATATGTATATGTTTTGAGTTTTATATACTCTAATTAAGAAATACATGTTATGTTATATGTTTTGAAGTTTATATGAAGAAGTATATGTTAGCTTGAATACTTTTAAATGTTTCAAAGCTATCTGTTTTATGAAATGCATATGTTTTGAGTTATATACTCTAACTGACGAAGTACAAGTTTAACTTGAATACTTTAAATGTTTCAAAGCTATCTATTTTAAGAAATGCATATGTTATATGTTCAAGTATACGAGCAATTGGCGGTGAGTGTTTACAAAATCTTATGTACTAAAAACCACTACTAATTGAAAACCCCATGACGAATACTGGAATTACTCACAAGCTTAGATTAGCTTACCCGGACTTTGTTCGGATCCCCCTTTCAGGTGATTGACAATAAGGCTGATTTGAAGACGATGAGGATGAGCCTAGCTGTTTTTGGAAGGGACATCTAAGTAGTTCTTTTGTTAAGTATCATGGACTTAAGATGTAACCTTTGTTTTAGTAAGGTAGTGAACTGTTATGTATTAAGCCCTAAGGGGCAGCTGAACATGTAGTTATTATAGAAGCCTTTAAATTTTTAGTTATGCTCTGAATGTATGATCATGTGTACCATTGTGAATAGCGGCCGTATCGGATGGATGTGCAAATTTTAAAATGAGAAAAGAAAAGAAAAAGTTTTTTTTCACGCCTCCGCAACCATATGAAGCACATCTATTCGATACCGCTGCAAATGCGAGCCTTGTCCCGAGGCCTTCGGGTCTTGGGGCGGCGGTCGCAATCCGGTGATCCGCCTAGGGTGGGTTTCGGGTCGTGACAGTTCTTACGATTTATGCATGCAAAAAAAAAAACTATTCACATTTTATGTTCATATATATTTAATAAGTGTTCTAATATATATCATTTGATCTTTATTTCAGATTGATCGGGATTATTGCACCACCATTTTTATGTTTTGCATCGGAACTTATTATTTTTATTTGTTTTTTTATCTTTTCATGGGGATATCTGTACTTGCATTTTTTGAGACAATTTTTTTATTTTTGTATTGTTAAATTGTACTTTTATAAATGTAAGTAATTAGTATAATATATATATATATATATGAAAGTATTTTTCTTTTTTAATATATTCATTTCAGAATATTTGAATTTTATTGTATATCAGGATGATTGATATAGGTTTAAACATGAATAAAACAAATAATTCAGATTTAAAAAAAAAAAAAAAACATTTAGCGACGCATACAATGGGCGTCGCTAAAAGTTACTTGCGTCGCACACGTGACCCTTAGTGACGCCCATTCTGCGTCGCAAATGGTGCCCTTTAGCGACGCCCATTGCGTCCACGTACAATTTTAGCGACGCCCATTCCTGATTATTAACGATACTCTTTGAACGTCGCTAATAGTTACTTTTAGCAACACATACAAGTCTGTGCGTCGCTAATACTATTAGCGACACAACTATTAGCGTCGCCAAAGCTATTTAGCGACGCATATGACTACTATTAGCGACGCACCCGTGCGTCGCTAATAGTGTTTTTTTCCTGTAGTGGCAACACTCATTAACGATTGGGTCTTGGATGACGAACAATGAAATTGCATCGGATCACGTTGAAGAGCTCTAGAATTCAGTACTTGGCTTTGTTGTGGGTTAAAACTGTAAAGTTCTACAAGTGGGTCATGCGTGTTGCCACTCCAAGCATGACTGAATATAATGCACGTGAAGAAGATGCCCACAAATTAATTTCTTGCTAGTTTTCATTTCCTCAAAGAGGCAATTTGTCACCATTTTTCAAAAAGACACTTGATTTTATTACATGCATCAATCTACGGTAGTTTGAAAAAGTATTTAATGTATTGAACAAAAAATATTCAAGCGAAATAACTCATGCATGCAGAGGATCCCAATTAGCAAATCTCTTTTTATCTAGAAATCTTTTCAATTTTTATGAAAGGTAGAATCTTATACTTTTTCGATGGTGAAAATTTTTACATTTTTCATAATTAGTGACTTTTTAATCACTCATTCTTTAAATACAATTTTTTAAAATAAATTTTAATAATTTTAAAAGTCAATTTTAAGCATCGAACATGTGGCCAAAAACTCAATAAAACTAATAACAATTGAGAGTTTTCTTATTTTTTTATAAAACCGAAAAAATTCATATTTTTGGTCGGCATTGAGCTTTTCACTGCAAAAGTATAAATTTATATACTTTTGCTGAGAAAAATTTTATACTTTTGAATTGATTTTTTTCTTTTTTAAAATTTCATATTCAGTATGGATCTTATTTGATAGATCTCAATGTTTAGAATCCAAATATATAATTTTTTTTTTATTAAAAATAGATTTTTAAATTTTAAGTTATTGAATTTGAAAATTTTGCAAAAATAAACTTATGACTGCTTCAGATTTTACGAAAAATTTGCTAGAAGTGATATTCTTTGGACTGTATAACTAAAGATTTTTGACACTTTATAACTAAAGAATTTTTGACACTTAATAACTAAAAATTATAGGTTCATATGTTTAGACTTAGACTGAATGATAATTATAGTTTTTTTTATAGACTCTTGGCCGTATGACCCTTTATTTAATTATTCAATAGCTGATGAAAAGAAAAATTTTAATACATCTTCAGACAACGTGATAAACTTAACACTGAATTGTATATGCCATTTATAATTTAATAATTAATATTTAATAAATTAATAATTTATATTAATTACTAACTTTGTTGAATGGTAAATAATTAATATTTTATAATTTAAATTTTTTTAATAAATATTTTATAGTATTAAGTATTAAAATAAAAAAATTATCACTCATTATGCAAAAAATAGTGTAAGACATATTTTATAAATTAAATTTTTTTTTTTCATAAAAATGATATCACTCTTTTATCTATATATATATATATATATATATATATATATGCACGTACTCGCATACATGTCTTATTTTATTGCTTATATTGTCGTAAGATATTTTTTTATTAATAAAAATTATTAATTAATATATCTATTAATTAATAATATTTCTACTAATTATTAATTTTTTAGTCTCCCAACTTTTATTAGTAACTAGACATCCAAAAATAAAGTGAAAGGTAATTTTAAAATTTAATATGAATTTCAAAATCTTTAATTAATTTTTCAGTTTTATAAAATTAGCACTTAAAATCTTTAGGAGTATTAATTCATCATTGAATTTTAATACATGTCCTTTGGTCCAGTTCTTCACGTTTTTCAGTCACCTTTTCCTATGTGAACAGTAAGTGGTTAAAAATTTAATTTCATAATACTTTTTAAATAGAATTAAATTAACTTACTGTTTAGGTGACAACAATATTATTATTAAATCCAAGTATTTTACAAGCCTTCTTTTTTAAAGATATTATTATTAAATCCGAGTATTTTACTATAAATTTTTTTAACCTGTTAACATGTTAAGGGTATTTTTAAAATTAATTGATTTATTTGTTCTTTTATTTATTTTTAAAAAGTTATTATAATTTATATATATATATATATTTTTGTTTCTTGTAGGTAAATAAATTTGGTAAATATTTTAGATGAATATAACAATACCCTTTTTTTATGAAGTAATCTTTTGAAAAGGAATCTTTATTATTTTTAAAAAAATATTGTTAAAGTTGCATTTTCAAAAGATAGTTTTGAAAAGATGACTTGGCATAAGACATTTTTGCACTTCTTTAAACAGAAATTAAAGAAGACAAATTTAATTTTGTTATTCTGAGAAGATATATATATATATATATATATTTTGGCTAGATTGGAGAAGGATATTCTGGGCTAATTTACATGTATTAGATTAAGTATTATTTTTTGTAATAATCAGACTTATCTTTTAATCTTTAACTGTCAACGATTAACAAAGAGGAGACACAAATTCTATGATGAATAATTAATAATTCTATTACTTAATAATTATTACATTTAAAAAAAAACTCTTTATAATATTAATTATTAGAGAGATAAAATAGTTATATATTTATATATATATATATATATATATTATTTATGATATGTCTTGGTAATTATATCAATTAATTATACATAATTGAAATCAAAAGTATTGTAAATAAAAAAAATTATAACATAAAAAAAAAAAATAACTTTTTTACTTGAAATGGATATTAGAAGTTTTTATGTCACTAATCTAGTATTCTATATATTTTTTTATGAAAAACTAAAAACTCATTGAAAAATTATATATAAGATCTTATTTTTGTACTAAAAATTACTTACATGTAAAAAATAGTTATTAATTAATAAAAATAAAAAAATTAACAATTAATAAATTTTAAGATTTTCATGTCTATTCATTATAAAAGGTGAGGACGTGCTAATACCTTTCTTTCCTACAACTACTACATGAATGAAACTTTACTTTACCTTAAATACTTTTTCTATTGACTGATTAATAAATTGATTAAGTCAATAAAATAATCTAATTATAATTTGTTAATTCCCTAAAAGGCATGTCTAAATGAGTGTAATTTACATGATCCATATATTAGGTATAAAAACTTCTCCATTCCCTGGGTAGGTGACAAACTTCCACACAGTTTCCTCTAAGGCAGCCACAAGTGTGAAAAAAATGTGGAAAAACAGAAGTAATGGTCCAAATTTCCATGCTGCACTGCCCTTTCTGTGTATATATTACACACACACACACACATTTATATATATATATATATATGCACACTCCAAAATTATATTATATATATAATACACTCATTCGCACAACAAACTGAAGCTTCGAAGATATTGTATAGCTACGATAACCCTAAAAACAATATGCCACCTTTGACTTCAAATTACTCAAGCCCCATATATAAAAAAACGCTCAAACCTCTCTGTCACTTGTCATTGTTACTTATGCGTAGCTCTTCCTTAGATATACATAGAGCGAACACACTACGTCAAGAAGAAGAATAGAGCAATAGACATGTCGTCTTCTTTTATGACCACCGTTAATCAAGGCGGAGGGAGCACGATTTCTGCCATCCACTCCGACATACTTCAGACCCACATCTTCACCAGACTTGACGGCCCAACTCTCGCCTCCGCCGGCTGCGTGTCGTCCCAGTTACACGCGCTCTGCACTCAAGAAAAACTCTGGAGGGACATCTGCAACCACACGTGGCCCTCCACAAACGACCCACGTATCAACCGACTCATCTCCACTTTCCCCGCCGGTCACCGTTCATTCTTCTCCGACTCCTTTCCCACCCTGGATCACCATCACCACCGTCGGTCACAGCTGAATTCCAACCGTCCATCACCGACATCCGAACTGATCTCGGCCGTCGATATTTACTACCATGATAAGCTGATATTTTCAAAGGTTCAAGAGACTGAAGCCGTGACCGGATGGTTCCTGTGCTCGCCCTTTAGGTTGGACCTTCTCGGTGAGAAAGAGACAGTGCCGACGCAGGTGAAATTTGTCGGTGAGGAGGACACGTGGCGGTCGAACTTGCAAGAGAACTTGACTTTGAGTTGGATCGTGATCGACCCGACTGGAAAGCGGGCGGCGAACTTCTCGAGCTTGAGGCCCGTTTCGGTGCAACAGCACTGGTTGACGGGCCAGATAGAGGTGGGGTACGGGACGATCCTTGCGGACGACCGGTGGGGTTCGTCAACGGAGTTTATGTAGTGCGGGATAGCGGTCACGTGCGAGGGGAAAGAAGGAAGGGAGATGCACGTGATGGAGGTGAGGTTGCAGGTGGAGAACATGGATGGGAAAATTTTGAACGGGAAGGAAGGTGTGGTAATTTTGCAGGAGGCGATGGAGGGTGGGAGGAGAAAGAAGGGGAAGAGAGGAGAAGAGAGAGAGAGGTATGAAAGGTACATGAAGTTGAAGATAGAGAGAAGAATAAGAAAGCAGAGGAAAGAGACAATTTTGGAAATAATGTTGATGTCTATAGCCACTGGATTCACCATTTTCGTAGCTTTTAGGGCATTAATTAGATAGGGAAATTCAGTTAATTTTACCGTTGCTACTCTTCTTATTATTGTTGAATAAATGAAATTACTATTTCGTATTTATCTTATTATTGGTTTAATAAATTTTAAAATAGATCGAGTTGAGTGGGATTGATTTATCCCTAGAATGTCTATAGCCACTGGTTCATGTAAGCATATGATAAATTGATTTCAAAGTCCGAAACAAATTTAAATACAATCATATATTTTCCTATGCTTTTTTTCTCCGAGAAAACCCGAGAAAACAAATATAATGGTCCCTTGCCATACAGAACACCAAAAACAAAACAAAAAAAGACATCATCTTATACAACATGAAAGAAAACAAAAACACAAACGAGTACAACAAAGCATTCAATAGCAAAAAACTAACAGCGAACAAGACAGAGCAGGATTGAAGTTTAGTAACGATGGCCGAAGCAAGTTGTAAACGAGATTTATTTATCGAAGTCAAAACTATAAGATACATGTATGTATGTGTATATATATATAGAGAGAGAGAGAGAGAGACAGAGAGCGAGATAGTTTTTATTTTTATTCTTTTCTCTCTTTTTTTTCACTTCAATTCTTGTAAGATAAGAAAATTAAAAAAAAAAAAAGGATTTTCATTTCGATTCAACAAGTTAGAATCTGTCATTGCAAGTCAACTAAACACATAAAAAATTATGTCTAACTTTTATCCTGCTTTTATTTCAATTCTCTCACACAAAGTAAGACTTAATATCATAAGACCGTTGATGAGTCCAACTTCTTGGAATAGAAGTTGTGAGATATAAAATATTATTCAAAAAATTTTGAAGAGAGTAATAAATATAATATATATATATATATTCAGAATAGTGGTATTTGTATAATAAGGAATGCTATGGCTAGTTGCGAGTATCGCCATTCGCGATTTGATTGACGTCAATATCACACGCGTGCAATACATGTGCCAATCAGATCGTGAGTTTTCATTACTCGTAACTAATGTTCAGGAATTGGCATTCTGGGATCCAAGCATTAACGACTTAGTCTTTGATGAAAATTAGATTAAGCTTGTTATGTTTTTAAATTCAAAATTTAGTTGTAATAGTCCTAAGAATGGGCAAAAAATTAGGAGAAGTTGTTAACTTCTCTTGTATAAATATTTTCTTTTGAGTGGAATAAAGACACATCTATTTTTAGTATCTTCAAATACTACAATTATCAAAACCTCTTCTTGCTCTTTGTTACATTGCTGTCATTTTAAATCATTTTTTTATCCAACAAGTGGTATCAGAGCCTTAAATGGTCTTACAGGACTTGTGTTTTTTGAGAGAAAACTAAGAGAATTCACTTAAAAAATCTTATCCTATTTTAAACCTCACTTTAAAAAATGGCTAGCAGCAACCTTTCTCTGAGTGCTCCTCAAGTCTTCACTGGTGAAAACTATCAGATTTGGTCAGTGAAGATGCAGTCTTACTTGGAAGCCTACGATCTCTGGGAAATTGTAGCTGAAGATAGGCCATTGGCTCCATTACCTAGAGATGCCACCTTGGCACAAATCAAAACACATACTAAGGAAAAAACCAAAAGGTATAAAGCTAAAACTCTTATTCAAAATTCTATGGCAGATTCAATTTTTCCAGCATCATGACATGCAAGTCTGCAACAAAAAGCTTGGGACAAGCTTAAAATGGAGTACTAAAGAAGTGATAGAACCAGACAGATGCAAGTGTTGAACCTGAAAAGGGACTTTGAAGCTCTAAGCATGCAAGAGGATGAAATTATTACTAAATATTCTGACAGGATTGCTTTTATTGTTAATAAAATCAGGTTACTTGGTGAAGATTTTCCTGACAGTAGGATTGTGGAAAAGGTTCTTGTGACACTTCTTGAGAGGTTTGAGTCTAAAATCTCTTTTCTAGAAGAGTCCAAGGATCTCTTTACTATTTCTCTCGCAGAACTAATGAGTGCTCTTCAAGCACAAGAGCAGAAGAGGGCTCTAAGACAAGACAGGATCATAGAAGGTGCCTTTCAAATGTAGAATCAACAATTTGACAAAGGAAAAAAATAGTTCAGTAGGAAAAAAAGTAAGAATGAAGAGCAAAGCATTAAAGAAGGGTCCACAAAGAAGAAACATCCAACTTGCACACATTGCAAGAATACCACACATTTGGAGAAGTACTACTAGTGGAGGCCTGATGCAATGTGTGGCAACTGCAAACAACTTAGGCACATTACCAAAGTGTGCAAATACAAGAACAAAGGTTTTCAATCTCAGCAAGCACAAGTGGTAGATGCAGATCCACGGGATGAGTAACTTTTTACAGTATCCTATTTCTCAAGTTATGACTCTTGTAACACATGGCTTATTGATAGTGGATGCACACACCACATGTGCCACAATGCTGCAATGTTCAAAGACATTGATGAAACCTATACCTCTATGGTGAAGATTGGCAATGGTGAATATGTGAAAGTCAAAGAAAGAGGCACATCTACTGACAAAACAACCTTAGGTATCAAACTCATTCGTAATGTGTTATTTGTACCTAATATCAGTTAGAATCTATTAAGTGTAAGTCAGATGCTTGAGAATGAATATTCTCTACAATTCAAAGACAACCAATGCAATATCTTTAATTCCTCTAGAGCAAAATTGGTCTGTGTGAAGATGAGAAACAATATTTTTTCTGTCAATTGGGAGCAAGCTGCTGAACATGCTTATGTTGGCATCACTCAAAGTGTTTCAAACCTGTGGCATAGAAGGTTTGGACACTATAGCTAAAGACGTTTAGTAGACCTAAAAAAGCTTGATCTGGTTGAAAGCATGCTTGACATCTCTGATGAGGCTCAAATCTGTGAAACTTGTCAACAAGGCAAACAAGTAAAGTTGCCATTCCCAAAGAATCAAGTTTGGAGAGCCATTGAGAAGCTTCAACTTATCCACACTGATGTGTATGGGCCCATCAACACAACTTCTCTAAGTGGTAACAGATACTTCATTCTCTTTATAGATGACTATATTAGAAGGTGTTGGGTATATTTTATCAAGCTCAAGAGTGAAGTTTTCACTATTTTCAAAAAATTCAAAGCCCTTATCAAAAATCAAAGTGGCCTGAATATTAAAATCTTGATATCTGACAATGGCACTGAATATACCTCAAATCAATTTGTTGAGTTTTGTAGCATTGCAGGCATAGAACATCAGCTAACAACACCATACACACCCCAACAGAATAGTGTCTCTGAGAGGAAGAACATGACTATAATGGAGATGGCCAGGTGTCTCTTATTTGAGAAGAAAATCCCAAACAAATTCTGGACAGAAGCTGTCAATACCTCTGTATACTTGCTGAATAGGTTACCCACAAAAGCCTTGAAGAACAAAACACCATATGAAGCCTGGAATGGTGTCAAACCCTCAGTGCATCATTTCAAGAGGTTCGGGAGCATATGCTAGTATTAAGTGCCAAAACAAAAAAAAAAAAGAAAGCTTGACAGTAGAGCACAAAAGGGCATTCTTATTGGCTATGGTTCATTAACTACAAGTTATAAGATTTTTTGCCTTCAAACTAATAAAACTGTGAGCAGAAATGTGAAGGTTGATGAGGTAACAATCTGGGATTGACAAAATCAGAAGAATGTGCAACCAGATGCCTCTATTGGTGATCAAATTCATGAAGAAAAATTTAATGACATAGCAGTGAGAGGCACAAGATCCTTGCAGGACATCTATCAAAGGTGTAGCTTGGCAATCTCTGAACCTGCAAGTTACTCTGAAGCAAAAGATTCTTAAGCTTAGAGGAGAGCAATGCAAGAAGAATTGGAGATGATCAATAAATAAAAAAAAAGTTGGCTGCTGATAGAAAAGCCCAAAAATCACAAGGTGATAGGAGTCAAATGGGTTTTCAAAACAAAACTTAATGCTCTGAGTATTCTGCTGTCAAAGCCTTTGAAAACTTTC